>PVLC010002479.1:0-69110 GCA_004027655.1 Graphiurus murinus | reverse complement strand
ACTAGGTAGCTGTGGCTGGCTGCGAACCGGGATCCTCCAGTCTCAGCCTCCCAAATGCTGGTTTACAAGTGTGCGCCACCACGCCCGCCTCTAACAGCTTTTCTTATGGAGTCTTAAGAATTTTCTATATGTAAGGTTATGTCATCTGCAAGTAGAGAATTTTGCTTTTTTCTATTCTCGACTGTGTGCTATTTGTTTATTTTTTGCATAATTGCTTTGGTTAAGAAATCAAGTATTATAAGGAATAGAAGTGAGAAAAGTGGCCATCATATCTTACTATTGATTTTAGAAGATGAGTCCTCTGCTTTTCGCCATTGAGCATTATGTTTGCTGTGGAATTGTCATCTCTAATCTTTATTATGTTGAAATACTTCCCTTAGTAATCTAATTTGTTGAGATTCTTTATTATGAATGGGTAATTTTGTGTGATAGAATTATAACCACCTCTGTTTCCTTTGGTCTACTGTTTGTATTGAGTAACTTTACATATCTCCACTTCTAAACTATGTGTATCCTGAAAGCTAACATAATTCTCTTGTAGATGGCATACAGTCAGATCTTAATTTATTTTATTCATTCAACCGCTCTATATGTTTTGATTGGGGAATTTGATCCACTGATATATGAATCAAGTATTGGTGTGTGAATGGTTAATATGGCCATACCATAGTTGTTACCAAATAATTCAGCAGGATGATCTTCTTGTTCTGGGTAAGGACAAGACAGAAGTGAGTCTCTTGGACAGCATCTGAGAAGTCTGAGAAAGCCAAGTATTATTTTATTCTTAGTTACTTTGTAGAAGAAACCTTGGGTCAGGGAGGCCTTTCTTGGCATAAAATTCTGCTTGGCGAGGAAGAGGTTGTGACAGATTTAAAGTGTATTTTCTTATCTTCTTCAGTATATCTGCTTTTGGATTTGATTTTTCTCCACTACAGTGATGAAACTCTCAGCAGGACTCCCAACTTTCTATAAAGTTATTTTCCTGTGGGGTGTTCCTAAAACCAGAGTTTTTATGGGGTGTGTGTGAGGGCTTGAACTTCCTTCCCACCATCTTGCTGATATTACTCCTGTAGAATACTGGGTGTTTCTAAAGCAGCTTCCTTCAAACATTCATGTCTCAAAGCCTCGCTTGTGAACTGAAATAGTTAACAGGGAGATTTCTGAAAAAAACTGTTTTAAAATTATTTCTGCATGCATCTAGGTGATGCAATCTAATTTGTATCTAAAAAAGTAGGTACAAAGGACTATGAAAAATTTATGCCTCAGTTCTCTAATCTCTCCAAACAAGTAGGAGGAAGGTTACAGCAATTCATTAAAAATATCTTCTATAATATATGTGGTGTGTTTATGGGTTGCAATTTCTATAAAAAAAATTATACACACACACATACATCCCTATGAATATACTTGAATATGTACTGATTGATGATCTAACATACTGTATATGTGGTCTTAAAGCCATGAGCAATAATTCAGGATCATTGTTTATGATAGAGTTGCTGGAAGTACTAATTGCTCAGATTAGGTAAGGACAATGTACCGGAAATGTAGAAAAATAATCATTTGATATTGAGTGGTCCAAACCTTCTCCTGCAACATTTCAACTTACCTGTTTAAGTAATGGAAATGAACTTTAAAAAGTGACATTACCATGATGGAGAACAGATCAGTTGTCGACAGAGGTTAGGGTTAGAGGATTATGTGAATTTAGAGAGGTAATATGAAAGCACTGGAGTATGGGAACAGTTCAATATCCTGATTTTGGAGATGGTCACATTATGCATATAATAAAAATCCATGGAATAATATGCTAAAAATAAGCTCTGTTAAAACTAGTAAAAACCCAAATAATGTAAGTAAATACTTTATAGTATTACACCAGTATCAACTTCCTGTTTTTATTATTGTTCTTTGATTACATAAAATGCTATCATTATAGGAAAGTAGATGAAGGGTACCAGAGAACTATTTGTACTACTTTTTTTGTAACTTAATGGGAGTCTAAAAATATTTTCAAAATTATGATTTAAAGTATAGTGTGATAATTTTTTTTATTTCAACAATCTTTTTTTGTTGGCTGTAATGAAAAATGGCATTTTTCTTTGGTTATAGGCACTCCTTAAAGAACAATGATTATAATGCTAACATTATAGGCTCTGAGTGTAAGTCAGACTCCAACAAAATGTAAACAAAAATATAGTATTTTTCTTTAATTGAAATTTTTCAATATTATTCAAAATTATTATTTATGCCTTCAGTAAAAAAGTATAAAAATAAACAGAATTATAATTCTATTACCTTTGTCTTTACCTTACTCATATCCCTTATACCTTGTATTCATTTCAATAAAACGGCCTAAAGAGCCAGCTTATGAAAGTGATTAAATGTTACCATTCTAGTTTATGTTCCCATAAATCCTTTAGGCGGAATGACTTTAAAAGTTTCTTCATATATCGCTCTGATTTCAGTCTCTTTTCTAGCTTGTTGACTCCCCCGATATCTATCTTCATAACTTTTTTACAACTTTGCTTTCTTTCTTCTTTCTTATATAATTACCTATGTATACTAAATGTGCATGAATATATGAATATGTAATTATATATATATACAAGTACAAACACATGTAATTATATGTAGTACATAAATATGCAGTATGAGCTTTATATGAATTTATACACATATATGAGCATAGAATGTATGCATATCCAAACACTAATATACTTTTTTTAACCTTTCTTGATCAGAATTGTAAAATTGTTCTCTATCAAGAATTATACATTAACTACTTAATCTGATTTTTAGGATTCTTCAAAATAGTAACTCAACTTTTCAAGTTTATCTTTCACTTACCTAAACTAACATTTCCTTCATATTCTTTACTCTGTGTACCTTTTTTCCATTGCTCTCATTCCTTCTTGAAGCGATGATGGTTTTCTCACTCTTTTCTACCAATTCAACCCTATTTATCACTTAAATTCATTCTTGAGACTCCATTGATGTTTTATGACTTTTCCTCCATATTTGAATCTTCAAGAAGATGCCTTCTTTTATGATTATATATACATAATCTACATGTACTAAATATGTATGTATGTATGTTTTTATATAGATATTCCTTCTCATTTTTTGCTGCATTTGTAATCTAAATGTACAATGCTATATGGTATTTTTCTGATATTTATTACTTTATTTTTTGTTGTACCTTTTTTCTATATGGCAATATTTTGATAAAAGAGAAGATATATTTTTTGTAGATTTCATTGTACCTGAAACAGTAAATCATGTAATTGATTTTTCTAAGTCATGTACCATTTCTCCATTAATATACATGCACTTATATGTACATATAACTTATATATGTTGTTGATATATAACATTCATATATATTTCTATACTATATATAAATATAAATATATGTTATATGTGCTCATAAATATTTACATAGTATATAATTATGTATTTTATATAATTATTCATATATAAATATATACACATTTAAATTCACTAAATAAGAACTATACACATAGTTATATAAAAAAGACGCATATATATGTATAACTATATATACATAAAAACTATATATATATAACTGCAGGCTAAGAGCATCTTGACAATTATATGTATTACAATATGATTATTTTATAATTAAATAATATTTATATTAATATATATGTAATTGTATAATTATATTTAACATAATTATTAAGTATACAATTGATAAATACATAATTGTCATGATCCCTTTAGACTCCAGAGTTATAATAGCAATTTATATTCATTGACATTTCACTGAACACTCAATGAATAGCAGAATCAAGTAGTTTATATTTTAATGCAGGTTTCCAGTCACTGACAGGATGAAAAACTGTATTTGCCTCCCATGAAGACATACTCCAGAAATCCCCTTCACAAATAAGTGCCTAATTCCAAGTACACATATCTCCAATATGAGCAATTCAACCTTCTGTTGATTTAGATAGGAGTTTATGTGACTGCTCAAAGGTGGCCTGTTGGGGAAACAAGATGTGCTGAATTAGGCTAATCCATCATAATAATGACTAAAGCTCTTAATCATGTTCTACAGAAGCAGAGGTTGCAGGAAGATTTTAGGAAAGTTGTCTTTGTATTTTATTTGACATCATTGTGTTTCTTTTCTCCCATTGAGAACAGAATTTTCTGCCATTTATTTTACTGCTGTACATGAGTTTCTTTAAAAATCAAAGACTAGATAATGAAGGAGAAATTCCAGTGGACCTGAGGATGTATTTTGGGGAGGGTGGGGGAAAGAGGAAGAATTAATTAAGGAAACACTTCCACTGATATTATGTATGTATGTGAGAATACCAGTGCCTATCTCAATATCTTGTATGGGGAAGGGCGGATGTGGAGAGGGAGCCTGGAGAAAACTTACCAACTGCTGTGTGCATGTATGTCATTCCTACTACAAACTACATCAGGATGTGAGACTATATAGTACACTAATGAAAGTATAAAAAATAAAATGAAAAATAATTCATATTTTAAAATAATAAAAACTTTGGAGTTTTGCAATTCTTGGTTGCTAAGATCTATTATTCAGTAATTAGCATTCAAGTGTTTGCAAATCTAATTGAAGACCCAGGAAACTGTCCTAGATGGAATCATCTACGTCTTGCATAGTTTTCTTTTTATCCTCTATTGCCCATGGAGTTCTTTTTGAAATTAACAGATGTTTGGAAGTTGCAATCTTTCTATGTCAGAGCTATCTGGACATGAATCCTATAGGAAAAGATAATTGTTGTTTTCTTGGATAATGGACTTTTGGTTATAAGGTGCTTCAAAAGATATAATTAAAAAATCTTTTCTTAAAATTTGTTCCAAATACAGTAGGGAACTTAGGTTAATGATAAAATTAATAAATCTAAAGATGAAATTGAGTTTGTTTTCATTTCCAGGGAGACCAAGTAAGTTCACCACCATTTGTTATGTTGTTTAGCAGAGGTTCCAGCTTCTTTGAGGAAGTCTTTCAACAAAAGGCCTCAGGGGAAAGAGGAAATTATTAATACAAAGAAATAAAATTAAAGCAAAATGGGCCAAATACACAAGGTAAGAGATTTTAATACAACATTTGATATGATTGCATATTTTCTTACCCTATTTAGATGGTAACTATTCTTTCAAAATATTTTTCTTTCAATGGCAAGAGCATCATAATTAATTTGTATTTAGAGCTCAGTGGTATTAATGAAGATGTTATAATAGAATCTATAAGTAAACACACAAAGATTGTTAAAGTTCATGAAACTGGATCAGAAAATATATTATAGCACAAAAGTTTTTGGAGATTACTAAATGTGTATTTCACATTCTCATTTATGCAATTGATTTTGTCTTACTGTAGTGTAATCTGACAGGGACACAAATGCGCACACACAAACACAAATACAACTAACAAGTGAAGGACACAGCAGATTTCTGAGAATAGCAGCAGAAAAAGTAAACTTCAAATGATGACATTATGATATATGCCAGAAAGTTCTTAATAAATATATAAGACATAATGTCACCATTAACTTTTATGTTTTGTGGTCCCTCCAAACTCTTAGTTACATGTCAGAAAAAAATATTGCCCAATATTCCTAATATTCAATAATGTATTATGTACATATATTACACATAGTCAAACAGACTTTTTGCTATTTCTCATCTCTACTCTTTCAATTTTCCACATCTTTTGCTCATAATTTCTCCTTTATATGAAATACCACCGCTTTGTCTTTTAATAATTCCCCAGCAAACTAAATAAACCAGTCTTGTGAAACTCACTTTATATATTTCCTTCTCAGGGAAAAAATTCTACATTCCTCTTATTCCTAAGTCAAATATTGGTTCCATTTTAGGTCCTAACAGAGAAAACCATGTCAATAATTTTAGCTTGGGCTAATTGACATGTATTTTAATTGTTTTTGTATATTTTTTTCTATCATGCTCATTAAATTCCCAAAACCATTCAGTTGTTATATTTTTTCTCTCTCCATTTTCTTCTCAATCCTAGAAAAAAAGGCTTTCACTCAACTAGTAATTCCTTGTTAATTTGGAATTGAATTGATGACTTCCCATTTTTTGCAATCTTCTCATGATGAAAACAATTTTTTAAATATTTTTCAATTAACCTATGCAATTTATGTATACAATGATATGATTTGAGCAATTCATTTATTACTGGTATTTTGTATGTTAATCCCCATGAATATAATTATTTTCTGTTATCAACAATTATTCTTAGAGAAAAAAATGACAGCAAGAATTGTTCATTGTGCTATGAATATATTATCTCAAGTAATACTGTGAGTAATCCTCTGGATTAGGTTTCACTATAATCTGCCAGCTAATTTGTAAATTAACTATATTTCTATGCTCACATCCTATCTTCCCTACAAAGTCTTCTTTGATGACTTGAGCTCAGACCTGAGTCACCTCTGAATTGTACGGTCTATGCAATGTTCACTTTATTATGCCATTCCCTTTAATATAACCATATAAATATGTGGAAATGATTGTGTTATACTACTGTAATCTTCCTGAAATCAGAGATAATATACAATAATCTCTAATGCTTCTTATTAAAAATTGATATGCATGCATGACTATGTTTTCAAAAGCTTCATTAAAAGAATGAAACAGTATTTTTCTTTAGCATTTGTTCTATGCTATCATATGTAGGGGGCAGCCTATGTCATGTGGCATTTGGCACTCACAGGCTCTGACCTTTTTTGGTCAAATATGACCCCTCCCCCAGTGGGTCAAGAAACAAACAGCCACAGCAGCCTTAATGTTTTACTGCCTACCCTCCCCCCCAGCAACCGGTGAAGAGATCTGCTCCCATTGGCTCCTGCCCCAGCTTTACCTCCTTATCTAGCATTCATATATAAACCTATATAAACTCTTGCTTGTTAGAATAAAGCTGAGATCCTACAGTGCCTGATCGCTGACTAGACTCCAGGCTTGGTGCGGTTTCTTGGGGGGTTATCTCGACTCCCTGGGGTGGTAGTCCTGGCCTTTGACACTCTCCTTCTTGCTCCACCCCCAGCAGGCAAAGGCAGCTGGTCCCCTTGGTCTACCCGGTGTTGCATAGGACTCAATAATCATATTTATCAAGTTGTGAAAATAAAAATGTATCCGAGCTGTGGAATGTATCAAGTAAGAAACACTGGTGATTTTGAAAGATTAAAATTATTTAAAGTATGAAATCCTTTGAAAAAAACATTTTAGAATCATTTGTCTTACATTTGTGCACAAAAAACCCCACACCTACTAGTTATTGATCATTTCTAGAACATTACTGAACTACTGAATCTAACATATATTTTAACAATCTGAATTGATAAAAATATTTCTACTGATTATCATTTTTATACCTTATTAATGGGCTAAAATGCTAAATTTGATTAGAAGGGGCTGTTGGTATTAATTTGTAGGTGATATTCCCATCTTGATCCTTTGGTCCTCCATTTTTGTCTCTGATTTTTTTACCTTCAGACACATCGACAGCTTTGAGTTTGACTCATCACTCCATCATGAATAATCATTTATGTCTCTAAGTCCAGACATCCCTTGCTGTTCCATTAAACCGCATAACCTCATTATGATCTGTATCTCACATCTTCCTAACAACATCACTTATTTGAACATCACTGTGCCTTTGCCTGGTTGTGGAAAAGGAAAGATTTGAGTAACTTGTAAGCATTTGGAAATTTTTATTCCTCTTGTAAAGTATTTCTTAGTATTTTTTTACTATTTTGATGAAGGCATGTGCCATCTATCTATCTTAATTACTGATAGTTTTCTTCAACTTTTACAATTTTACCTTTATGTTTCTTCA
Organism: Graphiurus murinus; assembly: GCA_004027655.1. Classification (NCBI taxonomy): domain Eukaryota; kingdom Metazoa; phylum Chordata; class Mammalia; order Rodentia; family Gliridae; genus Graphiurus; species Graphiurus murinus. Next base: position 61,249 of record PVLC010002479.1, on the reverse strand, counting down.
GGGAAAAATATACTGCAGTCTTATTGTGTTGTATCATTTTTAATACTGCTAAAGAAACTGAAAATATGTAAATTTGGATATTGTGAAATTCAGTATTACTATGTCACAATGTAATTATTATTGATAATAATGTCATTTTTAAATGTTAAAGGCTAGTATAAATATGAATATTAAATCTAGTAAGTGTAATCATATATATTTTAATGTATTCACATTAAATATAGGTATGAGACATATTATGAAAATTTCTCATAAATTTTCTCATTTTGCAAACATAAGGATAATTACTGATAACTATGTATAACCTCATAATTATTTATAATATTTTATAAAAGGGAATAAATGCATAATAACTAACCTCTAATTTTACTTGACATAAGAGAGTCATATCTAAGATTAGCATTTATTTATCTCTGAAATATAAGGAAGAATCCAAATATTTTTAAATAATTTAAATTTTAAATGCCAAAAATATATATCCTGCAAAATTCTGATATTTGATATGTTAAACTTATAATACATGTGTGTGGAATGAATATTTAATTTATTACTATGCCTACATAGTGTGTTAGAAAATTACAAGTGTGAATAAAATAAATGAAGTTCGGATCAAATCATATATATTTGATCTAAAGACAAGATAAAATTTGGGTCAATTAAAATATAACCAAACCAATAATAGAGAAGTTCTCAGCATTTGTTCTCTATGCCCTAGCCTAATGTAAATCATTGTGAGAAATACTGGTAAGGAATTATCTATAGCATTTAGAAATACAGCTCCTATCAGTGTTCTTTTCCTTTACAAGACTGCACTGTACCGAAACAAAAATAATGGCAAGGAAGTGGCATTCAGAAGCTATGCTCACAGGGTAGAGTGGTAACATTTCTACACAAGCTTTCTGATTTACCTGTTCCTTCCTCTGGCCTACAGCAATTTCTTTATTTAGTCTTCCAGAGGAAGACCAAGTTCCTAATTCGATCCAGAAAACTGACTCTCCTGTTAAATGAATAAAGAAATGAAGGCATACCTCTGCTCAATCTAACTATGAGTGTCCATTTACTATCTCTTTCCTTCAAAGACAAAATATATTTTTATTTTGTTATCTCCGTTCAGGCTATAATTTAAACTTTCCTTCTGCTTCATTTGCTTTAAGGTTCCATTGGCTTATTTTAATTTTTACTATGTAGAATTTGAAAAGAATAATCTCAACTATATTTCCATTTACAAATCTAATGGAAATGGCAGACTTACTACATCTATCCACTTTCAAATATTGCTTCTCTCACCTTTAATTTTTTCCATTAACTTTTCCCATTTCACAGTACCCATACTCTGGTACCCCAAAGTCCCATTTACTGTTTAGAAACTTACACTTTCCAGCCAGACATGGTGGCACACACACACTTGTAATCCCAGTATATATAATCAAATATATATATATTTGAGTTAATTTAGTCAGTTGCACATATATATATATATATATATATATATATATATATATATATATTTGAGTTAATTTAGTCAGTTGCTTACAAAAAACATTGCAGATTATCAAAATAGTCCAGTCTAAGAAAGTTTCCATGAGGGATTTCTCCACTTCTCTAAAAAGAAGAAATTTTTACAAGGAGTCTTTTCATTGTTCCCTACTGTAATGGTCTGGATTTAGAATGCCCCCCTAGCCCTCGCAGAAACAATATAGTAATGTTGTAGGCAGGGTTGGTTTCCATAGAGGAGTCCCTAGAGATGTGGCCTTGGGTATTATATATCTTTCCTCCTCCCCTTGCTGCTCTCTTGCTTCTGGCCTCCATGATGTAAAAGCAGAGCCCTGTTATCTCCCTCTCTCTGCTTCTTGCTGCCATTTCCTGAGCTGTAGACCTTGGTCTCACATGAACTGAACCCATAATGTCCAAAAAACTGAAAGCAAATAAATCTTTCTTCCTCAATGTTGTATGATCAGTTGTTTTGGGATTATAACAGTGAAAATATTGACACAAAAAGTAATTGGTACCAGAGGAGTAGGTCACTGGTATTTCTAAGAGTCTGGCATGTGGATTATGAGTCTTTGAAACTGGTTTGTGAGAGGAAGTTGGAAAGGCCAGAATGTTGTAAGGTAGATGGTAGAAATTATACTCAGAAGATTTCAGAGGATAAAGGGAAAATGGAGTAGAGGCCACCCTTGTTACATTCTGGCAAATAACTTCATCGGAATTTTTCCTGTGTCCTAAAATACTGTGTGAGGCTGTATTTAGAGATGATGAACTGATTAAGCTGGTGCGAGAAATCTCAAAACAGCAAATAATCCAAACTCTATTATATATATATATATATATATATACATTATATATTATATATATATTATTATATATATATATATACATTCAGTGAATTGTACATTGGATTTCAGGTGGGGAAAGTAAAGCAGAGAGATTTTATAGAGTTGCATTTTGTCCAGAAAGGCATGTGTATTCCTCAGGCCCTGACATTCGAATTGGTGATTCTCTAGTCCTAATGCAATATTCTAGAGTTAACACTACTTTACATATTATCTTGGTTGGTTTCTCATTTTCCTGCATATCACATATACTTCTTTCATATATGGTCATATTTGGGGAATATTTTGAGCACATGTTTGTTTAAAGCAGGTTTTTGCTTATTTTAATCCTCATATTTGTTGACAGCTTAAGTGATATAAAATTTTTCAATAAACTAGGGATCCCTGTAATCTCAGTATTTGGGAGGCTAAGACAAGAGGATCACAAATTCAAGGCCAGCCTCAGCCATTGAGACTCTCAGAAATATAAGGAGACCCTAATTCCAAATTAAAGGGCTGGAGATGTAGTTCAGAGGCAGAATGTCCCTGGGTTTAATCTCCAGTGCCACAAAATAAAATAATACAATTAAATTAATTTTTAGAATAAAATATTGCTTTCTTGGAATCTTGAAGTCATTACTTATTATTCTAGATATGTCTTTGATAAATCTAGTATTATTCTGATTATCAACATCCAAGTATCTTTCTAAGTGTCCTGCTTTATTAGCATGTTTGGAATTCAGAGATTTAAGATAATAATTTATATTTGTGCATCATGGGTCTGTGGGTGGACTTGCCTGAAGACCTTCATGAGGTTACAACAAATTATGGTTGGGGATGAGGATATCTGAACATTTGATTCGATATGATGTCAAAGATGGCTCAGTCACATGAGTTGCAATTATTATAGTCATCAGTTGGAGCACAAGTTAGCACTGTATACTGAAGAGCCCACTTTGGATATCTCCATGTACCCTGAATATTTTATTACATTGGAATCAATCTTGAAAAAAACCATTCAAAGACAGACTAGATAGCTTGTTGTGAATTAGCTTTGGTTGTTTCTCCCCCATCATTTTTACCACCTTCAATTTCTTGTATAATGAATCCACACTGAAGGGGAAGATGCTGATTACACAAGAAAGTTAGTTTTTTGAGGTATGATTCATTGAGGGGAATCTTTGCAGATTAGCTATCTCTTCTGGAATTCTGAAATTTGTCAGTTGCCTACATTGCTGAGTGTCAGTATGTGGGCATGTGTTATGTTCACTGTGCTGGGCTCCATACTGGCTCTTAGAATCTACAAAATTATGCTTCTTTGCTAGGAAATGCTTATATTTTTAAAACATTTTCCTTAATTTCATTTCTATCAACATAAAAAATAATATAAGTTGGATAATGGAGCAGTCACATTTTTTATTTTTCTGTTTTCTCTTACTCTTGTTTTTCCCTCTACCTACCCGTGTATGTTACAGATTAATTTTAAACTTTTATTTAATTTTTATTTCTTTTTGTTATCACTCATTCATATACACACACATACACAAAACAAAATAATTCTCCCATCCTAATTATTTTACCATGATCCATTTATATAATATTCCTTAAATAAATGAGTCATATATATTCTTGATATTTTCTAAAAAATATTAATTATGTTATTTTGAGATTTTACCATTTTTTTCTGCTTTTCTTCTTCCATATTGTATTTCTCTGTCAATATATCTCAAAAAAAGATTTTTTGAAATATTCTAATACTAAATATCCTTTCATGTTTAGGAATAAGGTGGTGCAAATAGATTTGAAATTCAGTAAACAAAAGGAAGTTACCATATATATGAAATATGAAATATGAAAGAAGTTACCATAATATGTGAAATATGAAAGGAAGTTACATATACATATATATATATATATATGGAGAGAGAGAGAGAGAGAGAATTTCCATTTGCAACCACAAAAAGATGGCATTATTGATAGATGTGTATTTTTCTCTGGAATTTTTAAATTCTAAAATAAATAATCAACTTTCTGGGCTGCTTACTCTAGATGCAGGGGAATGGGGCAAGGATTATTGTTTCTACCTTTTGTTTTGATGACTTCATTGTGCCAAATAATTACAGCTCTCTCTCTCAACTCCTCCTTTGTCTATGCCAGGGTTGTAAGCCCCAAACATTGTCAATTTATAACTGTATCTCTATTGGTCTGTCTTTCTATCTGTGAATAGAGGGGATTCTGTGACTTATCAAGCCACACTGTGGCTTTGTTTTGGGAAACAAAAATGAAGTTAGGATTTTCACTCTTACTTTTTATACTTAAAATACATTTCTCATAAAAATTGCATTATTTTAACAATTGTTGAACATTTCCCAGTCATCATAACTAAGCTGGATATAGAAAAATATCATAATTAGAAAAACAACTTGATCCTCCAGGAGGTACAAAAGAAATACCCTGGGACTAAATTTTTTTATCTACCCTGTACACCTGTAATTTTGTAATTGTGTAGTTTATGCCTTGGAATTCCTTGGGCTGTGGATGATGGCTGACTGCAAATCACCTTGCAGATGGCTTATTTCAGCAAGAAGTAATTCATAGAACTCAATTCTTAAAGGTCTAGCAATAAGAAGATATATTAGATCTTAAAATGGGGGGGGGGGAGAAAGGGAGAGAGAGAGAGAGAGAGAGAGAGAGAGAGAGAGAGAGAATTTGTTGAATATTAAATTTAGAGGTATCCTCTGTAAGGCAAGACTTTTCTATTTTTGCCAGTAAGACTGACAATATTAACAGATTCCTTCTCATCATCAAGGCTACAAACACCACTGCTGAGAGTTGAGCTAAGTGAATATTAGAAAAATGTTCTGAATTTTGAATCATATTCTCAAATTCCATGTAAAATAGAAGGTTAAGCAAAGCAATGCTCATAGAAAATAATAAAAAAAGTCTTATAATTTTTGAACTTCAGTCATGACTACTTTTTTGTTTTTTTTTAAAAAAAGTAAAGCAATGAGTAAGCACCTTGTTCTCTGTGTGTGTGTGTGTGTGTGTGTGTGTGTGTGTGTAAGGTATAATATGAAAATCTGCCTCCATTCAAAATATAAATTGGTATTTTTAATAACATGTTTAAAGGAGGAAATGAGACGTGAGGAGGGAGGGGAGGGGAGAGGATATAAGGAGAGGAAAAGGAGAAAAGCAAAAGATAGAGAGGGGGAGAGACAGTTTTCTATTGAAGTAAAATAAATCAATAGGGAAATAATAGAAAAGTATTCATTAAGACACCCCCCAACAAAAAATGTAGTTTAACATTAAGCAAGACTAAGAAAAAAAATTTTGAAGAAGGATTATCAGATGAACATATTTAAGATAAATGACTTAAAATTTCTTTCAATTAATGTGGTGGCACATGCCTGTAATTCCTGTACTTGCGAGGCTGAGACATGAATCTCAAGTTCATGGCCAGTATAAGAAATTTAGTGAGACCTTCAACAACTTGATGAGACTATTTCAAACTAAAAAATGAAGTAGGGCTGGAGGTGTAGCTCAGAGGTAGAATGACTCTGGGTTCAATCCCTAGCACCAAAATAATAAAATAAAATATTGTTTCATTCATAGAAATATTCATTATCTAAGTATTGTATATTCTAAAAATGTATTTTAGTCTAGTTATTAGAAATTCAATCCCATAAAAACATGCTGTATATTAAATTTTAATTTCTAGAACAATCAATAAAACTTATTTAACATATGTAGCTTTATTTTTTTAATTTATTTTTTATTGTAGTAATTCGTGCAATATAGCATACATCTTTGTTAAGTACAAGTTGTTAATAACATATTTGCACACAATTCTCATTTGACCCCTTCCCCAATTCCCACCCTGTTCCCTCGCCCTCCCTACCCCTCGGGTTCAGTTCAGTGAGTGACCTTGATATGATTGTGTAAGTACATCATGTACCTTAGGGTGTCCCTCTGCCCTGTGCATCCACTACAATTAAATAGACTTCTTTGCTTATTGAGGATCTCTCCTTTTCATCTAGAGACCCTCCTATACCCCACCTTCTCCCTAGCATCCACATATTAGGGAGAACATATGCTTCTTTACACTTTGTGACTGACTAATCTCACTTAACATAATGTTTTCCAGTTGCATCCATTTTCCTGCAAAGAACATGATTTTGTTCTTCTTTATGGCTGAGTAAAATTCCATTGTGTACATATCCCATAGTTTTGTAATCCGTTCATCTGTGGATGGACATATTGGCTGTTTCCATAGTTTAGCTATTGTGAATTGAACTGCTATAAACATAGGTACACATGCATCAGTCTGATAGTTTGGTTTCCATTCTTTTGGGTATATACCCAGTAGTGGTATTGCTGGGTCATATGGTAGGTTCACTCCCATTCGTCTAAGGGTCCTCCATACTGTTTTCCACAGTGGTTGCACAAGTTTGCAATCCCACCCACATTGTATTAGTGTTCCCACTTCTCCACACCCTCGCCAGCAGGTGTTGTTGTTCATGTTTTTTATGATTGCCATTCTGACTGGTGATGCTGATAAAGCATTTGACAAAATCCAACACCCATTCATGCTAAAAGCACTACAGAGAATTGGAATAGAAGGAACATGCCTCAAAATCATAGAGGCAATGTACAATAGGCCTACAGCCAGCATCGTATTAAATGGAGAAAAACTGCAAGAGTTCCCACTAAAGACAGGAACAAGACAAGGATGTTCATTATCACCTCTTCTGTTTAATCTAGTACTTGAGACTCTAGCCAGAGCAATAAGGCAAGAGAAGGAAATCAAAGGGGTAAAAATAGGGAAAGAAGAACTAAAACTATCCCTTTTTGCAGATGACATGATACTATACTTAGAAGAACCAACAAACTCAACCAAAAAACTTATAGAACTGATCAACAAATTGAGTAAAGTATCCGGATACAAAATCAATCTTAAAAAATCAGAAGCCTTTGTATATGCCAACCATAAATCAACTGAAAAAGAAATCCAGAAAGCAATTCCACTCACAATAGCACCCTGAAAAATAAAATACTTAGGGATAAACCTAACCAAGGATATTAAAGACCTCTATAAGGAAAATTACAGAAAGCTGAAGAAAGAAATCGGTGAAGACCTTAGAAGATGGAAGGATCTACCATGCTCTTGGATAGGCAGAATAAATATCATCAAAATGGCCATCCTCCCAAAACTGATCTACAAATTCAATGCAATACCCATGAAATTGCCAAGGGCGCTCCTCACAGACATAGAAAAATCAGTCCTTAAATTCATTTGTAACAACAAAAAGCCCAGGATAGACAAAGTAGTTCTTAGCAATAAAAACCATGCAGGAGGCATCACAATACCTGACTTTAAACTCTACTACAAAGCCACAGTAATAAAAACAGCATGGTATTGGCACAAAAATAGATACATAGACCAATGGAGCAGAATAGAAGACTCAGAAACAGACCAACAGACTTACAGTCAACTGATTTTTGACAAAGGAGCCAAAAGTATACACTGTAAAAAAGATAGCCTCTTTAACAAATGGTGTTGGCAAAACTGGTTAACCATATGCAGGAAACTGGAAATAAACCCCACTTTCTCACCCTGCACAAGAGTCAACTCAAGGTGGATAAAGGACCTGGAAGTCAGGCCAGAAACCTTGCAGCTACTTGAAGAGGGCATAGGACCAACACTTGAACACATAGGCACAGGCAAAAACTTTCTCAGCAAGACCCCAAAAGCACAAGCAGCTCAAAGTATGTTCAATACATGGGATTGCATTAAACTGAAGAGCTTCTGAACAGCAAAGGAAACTATCAATAACCTCAACAGAGAGCCTACAGAGTGGGAGAAAATTTTTGCCAGTTACACTTCAGATAGAGGTCTAATATCTAAGATATACAAAGAACTCAAGAAAATTGCAACTAATAAAGCAAATAACCCAATCAAAAAATGGGCAAAGGATCTAAATAGACACTTCACAAAAGAAGAAATACAAATGGCCAATAAATGTATGAGGAAAAATTCCACATCCCTGGCAATCAGGGAGATGCAAATCATATGTAGCTTTAAATTCAGTTGACATCAACATGTTCTTTATTTGTTTTTATACTTTTATTGGTGCATTGGAATTTTACATCATAGTGAGATTCAATCTTATAAATTCCTACATGCACACACAATTTGGTATACTTTCCTCTGCATTTCACCCCTTTCATGCTGAGCATATGGATTTATGCTCTGTGTATACACTAAAGAATCATCATAATATGTGTACAGTTGTTGTTTCTATCATTTTAGATGTAAAAATGTTAGTAACATAAAACTATTCGTGTAATTCAGAGGTACAGCCTTGAAATCTTGCCCCTTAATCCTTTTCCAACTACATAAACCTCACTAAAACTACGCAATATAAGACATTTAGTGTATGTACCTTTTTTTTCTCTTTTTTTTTGCATGTATATACACATGTATGTAAACATGTAAATATTAATTATTATAGAAATAAAATTAATTAGATGGTTCTAAAACATTTTTAAATAATAATCTTACAGAAACTGCTTCATATCAATCTAAAGAGGCATTTCATTATTTTTAGGATACTATTATGTTCCATATTGTAGATAAAGCAGGAAAGCATAAATAATTCATGTATTAACAATTTTTTTTCTAAAAGATGCTGTAGCACTTTATATCACTTGTCTTCGTGCACATGTGTGATCATCTGCAGGAGGATCTCTAGAAAGTAAACCATTGGGACAAACAGATTTGCTTCAAATACTTATATTGTCAGTTTGAATTAGAGAATTTATACCTATTTATAATACTATCAGTATTCATGAATATGCCATTTTGCCAAGTAATCATTAATGAGTAGAAATGTATTTTTATCTATTTGCTCTTCATTTATTGCTAAATCTCAGGGTTGTTTTAACTGCATTTTCTCATTAACATCGAATCAAAGAAACTGTTGTATGCCGTGTCATATTTATTTATCATTTTGTCTTGACTATTCATTTTCAATGTCAGGCTACTTTTTGAGTTAGATTTTTTTTTTATTGGTTGTGTATTTTTGCTTTCTAACTCTTTCTCTTCATTTATCTTGTGTCTCTCTTGCTTTCATTTCTTAATTTTTAATAGATTATTCTGTCTTCTCATCATCCCTCTGCTATTCTAGGACTTTGATCATTTTGTGTTTGTATATTTTCTCTTCATAAAGCCAGAAATACATTTGCCAACTAAAAGATTATCTCCACCCTCTTGCAGGTACACAATTTTAATTTTTTAATGTTCTGCTATATTAGCTTCTAAATACAGCTAAAATTACCTAATATTTCTCCAGATTGTTATTAAAATTTTTACATTAAATTTCTTCTATATGTATCATTTTATTGTATATTTTTCCATATTTGCAAGAATTATCAAAATAATTTAAAACAAAATTTTCTCTTGAAAATCTTTCATTATCTTATATTTAATGTGTCCTTATTCCTAAATAATTATTTATTTGCTAGAATATCTCAAAATTATTTTTATAGTAAGTTGACCTGGGTGAATTTTTTAAATATTATTTTATGTTCGAGTATATATTTATTTGATTTTCATAATCTGTCATTAAAAGTGTATCTAAGTCTAGAATTAGAAACTTTTACCATCAACATTTTATCAATCATTAAGCACTCTTTTCTTGAGATCTATTTACATTCTATAAATACATGTATTTATACTTCATAAACACATATAATATAGTTATATGTAATCAGATTTATTAAACAGATAAGGAAGAATTTGCTCAATTCTTGCAACATGAGAGAGAGAGAGAGAGATTGACTTCTTCTATGTTATAATTAGCATAACTGTTGAATTTTTAAAACAGTTTGATTATAGAACAATTTTAAACATACAGAAAAGTTGCAAAAGTAGTACATAGATCCCATACCTTTAATTCAATTTCCCATATTATTAATATATTACATTAACATTATTCATATACTATAATGAACCAAAAATATTGATAGTTTTATTTACTAAAGACCTTCTCTCTCTATCTACCTATATATATGTATATATATATTATATATATGTGTGTATATATATATATGTGTTTCTCTCTATATGTTCATATATATGCATGCACATAGGCATGTTCACACATGCATGTATATGTGTTTGTATGTATGTGTGCATTCTTAATACTTTATTCAGATTCCCTTGTTTTTTTTCCCCAAAATTTTTCTTCTATTTTTGGTAACCATCCCATATACTATATTTACTTATTTTTCATGCCCCATATGATCATAATGACTATGACAACTTCTTAGATTTGCATTCTTTATGACTAAATGCTTGAAGAAACACTGATTAAACGTTTTATGAGCTGTCCCTCTTTCAGAATTAGTATATTGTTTTTAAAATAATAGTATTGGTATTGTGAATTATTTTGAGGGAGACCAGAAAGGGAGTATGTGCTTTTCATCATATTCTATCAAAAGTACCTACTATCAACATGATTTATGGCTGTTTATGTTGACTTCAGTTAGACAAAGTACTGCTTTTTTTGGGTTCTACACTATAGAGTTGGTATTTTCCTCCTTTTTCACTATATTCTATGAAAGGAAGTCATTAAGTACAGCCAGCCCATTCTTAAAGAAAAGAGAATTAGGCACTCCACTCTTACTACTTAATTCACTAATTAATCTGGCCTCTAAGGGCAAAAACCTTGGCTCTGAAGTACAATGAGCGATATAGCATCTCTGCAGATCTTAATTAAATTTCTCCTCCTACTACTTCATGGTTCACTTCTGCTTCTGCCTCTGATAATTATTTTAATTCTGTATTTCTGGAAAACTAACATTTTTGTTTTAATCATCCTGTACATTATTTTTTATGGGTTCTCTATTATTTCAAAGTGCCAGAAGCCTTCTTTTTATCTTAGCACTGAAGAGAGATCAAGAGCAACTAACCCTTTCTCACTGACATTTTCCAACAAAACTGGTCTCTAAAAAGTATCTCCTAGTCTAAGTTTTCCAGACTTCATTTGCCATCTCCCAACATCAAGTATAGTTTTTGTCATAAAGATGTATTGCTGACCAGGAAGAATCCTTTTTCTAGTATTCAAGAATCCCTTTTGTCGCAGCACTTTGCATGAGTTAGGGAATATTTATTGAACTTTCACCATTAGAAAAGCTTGTGAAAGATTTTAAGTTAAAGATGCTTAAAAAGACAATATAAATTGATTCAACTCAGAATAATATCTTGAACCTACTCTCCACTCCCCTCTCTTACCAAGTTCTGCAACTTGTCTTCTTCAAGTTGAACACACACATACACACACACACACACACACACACACACACACACACACACACACGTGCATAGCCACTTTTTCATATATACATGTTCACAGAATTCCTGATTCCGTATCTCCTTTCATAGAAGCTCCTATTTAACACTTGAACATGCTACATGCCTCTGTCATTTGGGTAGAGATAGTCCTTAGCATTTATTGTACCATTCCACTCCTTATTAGGGAAGATGAGAACACCAGCTCCTAGACCCATCAGTAGCTCTGATCTTAGTTTTCTATCTTCCTCCACAACCATTATTCATAATTTTATAATCAGATGCCACATCTGATTAAAATCTGTTTAAGGAGAATAAAAATGGAAAATTATTGGTAATGGATACTCTTAGGTAATTTTTTCTAAACATCCATGCCATAAAACTGGCTAGGTATAAATCTGATATAAGTTTTGTTTCCACAAATGTATAACTTTATTGAATAATTGCACATTTTAATGTCAAGAATAGTACAAGTTTCTTATAAAAATAGCCTATTCAGGAGAATGGAAATACATGTGTTGGATTCTTAAAATTTGTGAATATGTTATTGTATTTATATGAAGAATGATTAAATAAAATTGAATCCAAAGATCATTTTAACAAATGAACTGAATGAAATAAGTTTTTTCTACTTCCATTTGTAGTCAACCAAAAAACCTAAGGATAGGATGATGAATCATGATTTTTTAAAAGAGGAAAACAATACATATATCATAAAGTTACAATTATCATTATTTTTTTCATATTGTCTTTTATATAGTATTTCTTTTTTGATTCTTTTATTGGTGCATTGTCATCACACATCTTTGTTAGGTATATGCTGGTATAGGCATACATGCACACATCTCTCATTCAACTCTTCCCCAATTCCCACCCAATTCCCTCTCCCTTCCCTCCTTCTCATGTTTGGTATAGTGATTGATTTTGATAAGTTTGTGAAAGTACAACATGTGCATTGGGGTGTTTCCCTCCCCCACCCCATCACCTTCAGTTAGTTCAACTTCGTTGCTCATCAGTGGTTTCCTCTTCTTCATCTAGAGTCCCTCTTAAGACTGACTTTCTCCCTACCTTCTGCATATTAGGTAGAGCATCCTAGTTTTTACTTTTTGTGACTGACTAATCTCACTTAACATAATGTTTTCCTGTTCCATCCACTCCCCTGCAAATGACATGATTTTGTTCTTCCTTATGGCTGAGTAACTATTCTATTGTGCACTTATTGAAGAAGACCTTAGAAGATGGAAAGATCTCCCATGCTCTTGGAAAGGCAAAATAAATATCATCAAAATGGCCATCCTCACAAAAGTGATCTACAAATTTAATGTGATAACCATTAAATTACCAAGGCCATTTTTCACAGACATAGAAAAATCAGCCCTTAAATTCATTTAGAATAACCATAGTTTTCAGGAACAAGAATAGCCAAAGTAAGCCGGGCGTGGTGGCGCATGCTTGTAATCCCAGCATTCGGGAGGCTGAAACCGGAGGATCCGGGTTCGCGGCCAGCCTCAGCTACCTAGTGAGGCACTCCGCAACTTAGTGAGACTCGGTTTCAAAATATAGAATAACAAATAGGGCTGGGGGTATAGCTTGGAGGTAGAATACCCCTGAGTTCAATCCCCAGTACCGCAAAAAAAAAAAAAGAATAGCCAAAGTAGTTCTCAGGAACAAGAACCATGCAAAAGGCATCACAATACCTGACTTCAAAATATACTACAAAGTTACAGTAATGAAAACAGGATGGTATTGGCACAAAAACAGACACATAGACCAATGGAGCAGACTTACAGCCAATTGATTTTTGACAAAGGAGCCAAAAACATACAAAAAAAGATAACCTCTTCCAAAAATGGTGTTGGCAAAACTGGTTAACCATTTGCAGAAAAATGGAAAAAGACCCCACTTTCTCACCCTGTAAAAGAGTCAATTCATGATAGATCAAAGTCCTGGAAGTCAGGCCAGAGACCTTGCCACTACTTGAAGAGAACATAGGACCAACACTTCAACACATAGGCACAGGTAAAAACTTTTTCAACAAGACCCCAAAGGCACAAGCAATTCAAAGGAAGATCAATACATTGGATTGCATTAAACTGAAGAGCTTCTGTGCAGCAAAGGAAACTGTCAAGAACCTCAAAGAGAGCCTACAGAATAGTAGAAAATTGTTGCCAGCTACTCCTCTGATAGAGGACTATTATCTAGAATATACAGAGAACTTAAGAAAATCACCACTAAGAAAACAAATAACTGAATCAAAAAATGTTAAAGTGATATAAATAGACACTTCACAAAAGAGGAAATAAAAATGACCAATAAATGCATGAGGAAATGTTCAACTTCACTATCAATTAGAGAGATGCAAATCAAAACTTCCCTGAGATTGCACTTAACCTTAATTAGAATGACACTTATTAAAAACACAAACAATAACAAATGCTGGCAAGGGTGTGGAGAAGTGGGAACACTAATACATTGTTGGTGGGATTGTAAATTAGTGCAACCACTTTGGAAAACAATATGGAGGATCCTCAGACGAATGGGAATGAACCTACCATATGATACAGCAATACCACTTCTGGGTATCTACCCAAAAGAATGGAAACCAAACTATCAGACCAACGCATGTGTACCTATGTTTATAGCTGCACAATTCACAATTGCCAAACTATGGAAGCAGCCAAGATGTCCATCAACAGATTAATTGATTACAACATTATGGGATATTTATATAGTATTTCAATAAGCATCCACATGTTGTAAACCAGTAAGAATATCAAAGACAGCATCTTTTACTCACTAAATGATGTGCTCAAAGTCAATATGATCATTTCACTTCAATTTGTAAACTCCTGGAGAGGATCAATCTGACACCAAATGCCATTTTAATTGATTACAATCAAATGACTTTGCTAAGTATAGACTGCAGCCCAGTGGGAACTAGATTATAGTAGTAGTTTTTTTTTTTTTTTTCTTTCAGCAATATTATCAAATGCTCATGGAATAACAATTATTTATAATTCTGAGAATACAACCCAGGCATACATACTAACAAATAAATCTTTGTAAAATTGAAAAAATAAATCTCAAATAAAGGAGTATTTGTAAGGAAATATTTTCAACACAGGCTTATTTATTCAATTGAAGAAAAATTCAAGTTTAAAATGTTGAAATGTATGTTGTTTAGGACCATCTGTCTTAATTTCAAAATATGTCCTAGAAAAAACAGCTATCCAAATAAGCTATTAAATAAAATAGCTATATAATATTTAATTTTTACCTAATTCTTATTAAGTTTTTATAATATTAACTATTCAAAGGACAAGTCAAATAAAAATTCTTCAATACTCTTCTCATCTTCTTTCAGAAGAAAGTAACTAAAATGTGAAATTATGTCATTGTCAATTCTTAAACATTTAATTATTGATTAATTGTGTGGTAATACTAGGGAAGCCTTGAGCCTGATATTGCCTTTTTCTATTTTTTCTGTGTGTGAATGTACAGATTCTATCCTTAATACTTTCTAATAGCAAATAATAATATTACTTTTTTACAAGTTTACAGAATTAAAACTCTAGAAAATATGTACCTTCAGTCCCTTGACTCTCCTTTGTGCAGATGACAATATTCGTTAGGACCTTCATCCATTTTTTTATATTTTAACTATCATCTCTGGTTATACCTTCAGAAGAAGACGGAAGACAAGGAAAATTAATGAATGAAAGAGGGAGGCAGAAAGTACTAATATTGAGCACTTAGTATGCCGAACACTGTACCAAATGCTTAAATTGAACTATTCCATATTGAGAAAGTTGCTATGATTATCCTCAATTTAGAAATGAGTCAGCTAAGGATTAGATATGTTAAGTAACTTGTCCTTAGCTAATCAGCTCTTCAGTGCAGCTCAAAAGTTACTAATTCAGAAGAGTGTGCTTCTCACTCTGCATTTTTCTCTGCGTCCACCAATTGTATTTGCAGTACTTATAACTTTATGGTCTTTCATAAATTCTGTTGCTCTGTCCTCTTTCTTCAGAGTTCTCTTTGTTTTTATCCTTCTCGTCAAGGCCTGTCTCAGTCCCCTAGGTTTAGGTCATATGACATTGGGAATTTAACAATGAATTGATGGCTTCAAGCCAAATAAACCATATTCTTTGCTCATTGCACCTTCCTTACAGTGGACACACTGTCATTTATTGCCCTACTATCTTATCAATTTGCTTTACAAACTCAAAATCAGGGCAATATAGTATTTACTTTGTTTTTTCAGAGAACCTGGAGTGAATGGGAAGTATCTGATAGCTTGTGTTAAATGAAAAAATTAAGAGAAATGAATGATCCGATATCCCATCTAACTGAAAGTTTACAAAAAGTGTAGAACTCGGACTTTCTATATCCGTTAATCATTTGTTAATTCATCTGGACTTTTCAACCATTTATCACAGTGGTATCTCGGTAGGAAAGACTGAAGGTTGATTGCCAATGATTGGCTTGTATTTTAGACATTTTCCTTTCATGGTCTGAACACTCCAACACTTCTGCCATTGACAGCATTTTTCTGAAACCCTACAAAGCAAAGGAGACTATCTTATCTGTTTTTATAGTCACTCTTTTTTATTGGGGGCTATGTTATTTTATTCACAAATATCAATATCATATTATTGCTTCCTCATAAACATTAGACTAAATAAGAAATATTAAGTAACTACAAAGATAAGAGCAAGCTTAGGACACCAAGTCTCTTTCTAAGATAGGTGGTACCAAATAATTAAGGTACTGTTTTGATAAAAATAATTTTAAAACTGTAGGAACCAGGGAAATTCTGGGATATAATAAGCTAAGCATGGTGGCATGCTCCTATAATCCCAATATTTAGAAATAGATACTGGAGGATCACAGATTTGAGGCCAGTCTCAGTGACTTAGTGAGACCCTCAGCAACTCTTTCCTTTACAAAAGTTTTAGTAATTTCTGCATTACTAATATTTGTCTTTGAAAGTTACATTTTATTTTCTGGGACACACAACTAGGCAGTCCTTTTACATCAGTCAGGTGTAGGGTAAGGATAGACCACAGGAACAGAGTGATATGTGGACTCTAGACACAATTGCAATAATAAATCCTTGTTTATTGAAAGATGTCATCTAAAATAGTACTAATGAGCCTATTTTGTGCGAAGATAAGGGACTTTTCTATTTTCCCAGGCCATTTCCTACCATCATGTAGACAGTGTCCAAGAGATATTGAAGATAGCAAAACAAAGAACTGTTTTCTGTTCAAATACATTTCTTTTAAATGACCTGGCATAGTCCTTGAATTCTGCATCATTCTACTGTTAGCAATTTTTTAGTAATTTGATTATTTTTTTCTGAAGTCCATTCAATCCAGTTTGTTTTAGCAGATAGAACAGAGTTGCTTTTTCCTTGTGCACAAGACAGAGAAGGAATTTTTGAATTACAAGTTCTTCTAAGTGTCAGGCTATGGGTTGGATCAGAAGGAATCAAACAATCTAGTCCACCGGCAGACACAAATCTCAGCATCTCAGAATGGAACATAGCATTCATTAGTTCAAAGTACTCTAACGCATCAATTTATTTGTCATATCAAGAAGCATAAACCAAGAGTAGTTTAACTTTTTTTTTTAAACTTTTTTAGGCATCCTAAGTAAACTGCTACTTTAAGATTACATAATACATACTCCACAATTTGACTACTTCCATAAAACAAGTATAGAACGTAATTCTAATTACATTCACTTAAACAGAAAAATAAATTTTACCATTATTTGCTTAAACTTATTAATTTTATGTAATTGTATTTAATTTTTATACCATAGAAAAGTGTGTATATTATATATTTAAACAGAGGTACTTTTTGGCTAAAAATTATACATTTTAATTGTCATATATTTGACTTTTAAGTTTTCCATTGGGAATGGACAAAAATATATTTCCATTTTTAGATAATAGTCTTGTTATTTAAAAATTAATAGGTATTTTTATTAGCAGTTTGTAAGAAAAAGTTTAAAGCACCAAAACTTAGCCTTGGGAATAAAGCATGTACCTATTTAAGATTTATTATTTTTCTAAGGATGTGCAAACTATTGATGTGAGGAAAGGTATTTTCATAAGGACTGACAATAAATAAACTTTGCCATGAAGGTATAGGAACACAGATGTATTTAAAAGATAGTTGATTTAGATGGATATAAGCTCATAGAGCTGTAAGTGTACTATGATGTCCATGTTTATCTTTTTCTGTATACAAAAGCTCATATCCCTGCTGATGTGCCTCATATCAATAAAGACTGAAAATTACAGCAAGCTTTAAAAGAGATTGGTCCTCAAGTGGAAGTTGCAATTTATTTCCTTCTTACCGCACAGTACCTTTCCTTTTGATTGCACAGCTCCGCTCTCTCCAACCTCCCTCTCACTGACTTCCTCTCTTCTTTACAGCTGCACACTACAATGATGCGCAGCTAGAGATTCCTTTCAAAGAGGAAAGAAAGGAAGTTTCTAAGTGGTGGGAATGCGCTGAAAATGTGTCCTTTCTACTCAGAAATCAGAAATGGCTCTTATGTTCGTATTGAGAAAAATCACGTTTACTCTCTGAATTTCTGACACATATGCACACACACACACACACACACACACACACACACACACACACAGTACACAGTCTTTCTCTTCTGGTTTGTAAATGGCAACGTTATAAACCATGAATGTGATGGCTTTTGGAGGGCTTCTTAGAGTAGAAGAAAGAAAGTTTTCAGTTTCATTGCTCATGAATGACATACCTGCTTTAATAGGCACATTCAGTTTGGGCTGAGTAAAAGATAATACATGAACAGATAACATATGACAGAAAGAAGCAACTGAAAAATGAGGAGGAAGCACAAGATGCTACTTTCAAGAATAAATTTCATTTGAAAATATGTTCATTTTCCAACCTTCATTCCACCATTTTACTATTGCTACCCCCACCAAAGAAAATCTTAGTATGTAAAAAAAAAAAAAAAAAAAAAAAAGTAACAGTGTATTTTTCTTTAAAGATGTTATCTTTCTACTAGATATGGAAATTTTTTTTTTCTCCAGAAAAGAGGGACTGAAAGTTAAGAGATAGGAAAAAACAAAGAATACTTCATTATACAGTCTCAGTAATGTGTGTGCACATTTATAGTTACCTCTGCAAAGCAGAGAAAGCCAAGATGCTTCCAGCGGTGACAACTAATTAAATAATGAAAAGTAGTTTGTTTGCTTCCTCTGACAGTAGAAAAGTCAAGTTAAGTTTGCAAAGTTTGCTCCATCTGCCAAGTCTCTGGAAGTGAATATATTGATAATGATGAGTGAATATTGACTGGCCTTTAAACAAGTGTTGATGTAAGTTTTTAACACATTAACACTAGGACGCATAATTGTAATGTACCAATAAAATAAAATAAACAAGAAAGCACAATTCCTGATATAGAAGCTTATCTTTGCCAATTATTAATACATTCACCTCCCTGACATTATTTTTGAGGTAAGGGGTACTGAGGATTAAAACCAGAGGTACTCTACGTATGAGGTACATACCCAGCTCTTTTTTAATTTTTTACATTGAAACAGGTTCTCACTAAGTTTCTGAGGCTAGCGTCAGACCTGCAAACCTCCTGCCTCAGCCTACCAAGTACTGGGATTACAGGCATGCACCACCACCCTGATTTGAATAATTCTTAAATCATGCTTTAGCTATGTCGCATTAGCACTATGTGATTACTAGAAATCACACGCAATTTACCAGATATTTTTGTTCCAAATTTGACAACAGAGAAAACAAAATCAAAGTAATAAAAACTATAGAATCAGAGTGGCATATTAGGACTGCCAGTGTTGAAAGAGTATCCATGAAATCCTAACAAGGAAAAAATGGAAATACCTGAACCAACCAGCATGAAATTTGAATGCACATCCAAAGCTGCACACTGTCAATCTTGGGAAAACCTATTTCTAAATTCTGTTTGAGTTTACTGATAAAGTTGCAGAAAATTTCTACAACATACTTGATACTGCTAAATTTACTTAAAATGAATCACAACTAATATGAATCAGGCAGGAAAGGTTTATTATCTCAGGTAATGAATCCCATTTGCCTAAAAGCTGAAAGTTAGAATGGATAGAGGAAGATTTTGAGTGCCAAAGAGTACAAAGAAAGAAACAACATGATGGAGAAATGAGCAGGTTCTCATTGCTAAATAGCCTGTGTAAAGTAATAAGGGATTGTCATTGTGAAGCAATCAAGGATCTTCCAGAAGACCACAGTTACGAGCATTTAAATGATGTTAACAATTAGAAGATTTTGCAGTAGGTTAGATAATTTAGCTCTGATGGTGAGTTCCTAGGGCATTTATCTATCTATTGATATTTTATCTCTGGTGCCTAGCACAGGGTCTCACATGATAAATGTTCAGAAAGAAGGAATGGAAATCCTGATTCAAAAATATGTTCTCCTTTATCCAAGATATTTAGACGAAAGTGAGATGATAAACTTGGAGGATGAAGTTCAGTGAGCAAGCTTTGGAAAGGGGTAATTAGTCAACTGGATTTGAAATGCCTTTCAACACATTTACTTTGTTGTTTATTAAGTGCTCTTTTATTTCTTTTCATACCCAGAAAAAAAAAGGAGACAAATTAGGTCTGTTACTGATTGCAGAATTTTCCTACATTCTTTTCTAATTTTGCAAGCATGTGTTCTTTCAAAATAACTATTGATATCCTAGAGAAGGATTAGCTCATTATTTGTTTTCATAAATAATATTTTATTAGAACTCAATGACTTTTGCTTGTGGATTGTCTGTGCTCTTAACTCCAATGTCACAGTTGAAGAACAGCAACAGACACATTATATCTTGCAAAAGCAAAAATATTTACCATCTGGCCCTTCCCCGAAAGAGTTTGCTGACCTGTGGTCTAGAATCCTACTTATACTATAAATATATTTTTCACTAAACTATTTAAACATCATCCTCCCAACAATAATTCTTTCAGTTAATGAAAATATGAGCTTGGGCATTGCTTGAAAAATACTGCTGACTCATATAATTTGCCCATAAATAACACAATATTACACCAGTGCCCCCCATGTTGAAGTGCTTATAATTGGCTGGTATTTAAATATGAATATTTTCATGAACGTAAATGGAGTCATGTTTCTGCTGAGGTTGAATTTGAGCTCAGATAACAAAATATTCTCTCTGTTCTGTGTAAGAACACCATCAACCATGTTTTAGACAGGATAGTTTTAAGAATGTAAAATCTAAAACTCTTTTCTTTAAAAGCATTTCTAATTTAAATATTTTCCAAATAATAACAGCAAATGACTCTGACATTTCATTTTAAAAATAATGGCACACTGTTACTTTTTCATTTTAAACATTTTTGTTTTGATTTTTTGTACCAGAGATAGTAAACATATTTCAATCTGTGTTTCAAATGAAATAAAAATTCTACATTGGAGTCATTTAGCTGAATGAAAATTTTCTAAATGATATGTGCCCTCTTTTCTTCTTTTATGCAGAGTTTATATATTCATAAATATTTAAAAAGTCAAGTTCTCAAATCCAATATGACTGCAATCCATTTTAACAGTGAGAACTGAATTGTTTTTGCCCTCGATGGCGAATAAGATAGACAAGCTAATTGCCTTTTTAACTTACAGATTTTTCAGTGCAAGATCTCATTATCATTTACTTTCAGGAATGAATTTCTCCCAAGCTTTGATGGAGAGTGTAGCTTCTTTTATCATAAAATCATGAACCTTTTGCCATCTCTCTCTTTCTCTAAATTCCCATATAGCATACTTGATAGAAGCCTGATTTTCCTCATTACTGTTTCAAGTGATTCTTAGAATAACTTGAAAGAATACGGAACATACCACATTAGCATAACAGAATACTTGAAAAATCAATGACTATGCCTAGGTAGAAGTGATTGTATCCCATAACCAATATTCTTGACATTTGAAAAGGTCATATAGAACTTATTTAAAAGTCTATTCACACGAATAATTATAAATGACACATTACTATTTGGCATGCATAGGTCCTTTCTGTCATTTAAATACCTCGCAAATAGCATAATAAAAAGTATCTCCTTGGGAAGAAAACCTGGTTGAAAAACTTAACTAGTTGAATCTTCAGTTACTGAAACACAAATTGCATACACAGAAACTCATTCACATGCACAGGCAGAAGTTCACTTTCACAAACCAGTTTTGCTACGTATGGGGTAGGTGGTCTGGAATGATTCCAATACAGTGTAGACTGGGACCATCAGATTTTCAGAAGGAAAACATCTAAAGAATAAGATGCATAAAAGAAAATCATTGCTAATATGTGTTCAAGGGATGAAGAGTTACAAAAAATGATAGAAATTGAGAGAGTTATTTTCTATCAAATTTTTATTTGAATCCAGCCTTGGGTATATTTCACTTTCAAGTGAGAAGAAGTGAGTTGATATTTTTTGACACTATTTTTTATTTTTTTATTATTCGTGCATTGTAAGCAAACATCTTTGTTAGGTACAAATTGATAATGACATATGTGCCCACATTTCTCATTTGACCCCCTTTCCCCAATTCCCACCCCGCTCCCTCGCCCTCCCTCCCTCTCAAGTTCAATTTAGTGAGTAACCTTGATGTACATTAGGGTGTACCCGCCCCCCGCCCCTGTGTCCATCCCTTTCGGTTAAATCAACTTCTTTGTTTATCGAGGGTCTCTCCTTTTCCATCTGAAGACCCTCTTATGCCCCATCTTCTCCCTAGCATCTGCATGACGCTTTTGTATAACTCTTTCTTTATATTTCTATGTCGCTAAAGAAGCCTTCATTAACTTCATAGACGGAGATATGTTCTGAGTAATAGATTGCTCCATGGTTCAACATTTTGTGGAACACAGAGTGTACCTGCTCAAACTAACATGGCTATGTCATCAGTTGGCAGTGTAATCTCACGAGGACACTGCAGTGTGTGCAATTTATTGTCCACTAAAATGCAATATGTGGTGATTGTCTATATTGCTAATGTTAGCGTGTTATTTCAACTAAATTTACTATACTTGTGACATAAAAAGAGTTCTAAGAACTTTTTTTTTAAATTTCAGTGAATTTATCATGTATCTAAGAGACAGAAGTTATGTATGCTTAAGCAAGTAATTGACAAATTTGAGCTAATTTATTTTTCTCTAGCATAAGAAAAATATCTTAAAATAAAACATTTGGCACATCAATGTCATAGATATGGATTAAGTAGTATGGGTAAATGTACCAAGTTAATGCTGTTATTTTTTATTTTCTTTTATTTAATGGTATCTGAATGTGATCTTTAGTTACAGTGACTTTCGTTTTAGAAAGAAACAGTGAGTATTATGGTCTTGTAAGGGTTTTGAGACCATTCTCAGAATACTCAAAATTTGGGAAAATAGTTGAGAATATTCCAAGCAAAATCATAGTTATAGGTAAGGTTTTATCATCACAAATACTATGTTCCAATAACACTATTGTGTATACCAAAATTGACAATAAGAAGGTAGGCCAAGAATAGTTTTGACAGTGCTCTTGTAGGCTGGTTGCAGTGACGAATAGGATTCACTGGATTTGAGATTTATTTGGAAATAGAACAAAAAGAAGATTGAAAATAAAATATCATCAAAAATGCCTTCACTTTCTTTTATTATTTTATATAACTTTTGTCCTTTGGAATCTACATATATCCTTTATTGAGAAATGGAAGACTATGAAAAGATCAGGTAATAATTATATTATTTTGTTGTGGTACTAGGGATTGAACCCAGTGGCATTCTACCTTCGACCTATACCCCCATCCCTATTTTATTTCTTATTTGGAAACAGTGTCTCACTAGGTTGATGAGAGTCTCACTACTTGCTGAGGCTGTCTTCGAACCTGTGATCCTCCTGCCTCAGCCTCCCAAGTACTGAGATTACAAATGTGCATCACCATGCCTGTCCCAGGTAATTATTTTTAGGTTATAACTAGTGTCTACTGTGTGTGTGTGTGTGTGTGTGTGTGTGTGTAACATATGAAGTTAAGAGTGTGACCTCTTTTGCATGTTAATTTTGAAAAGCCCATGTAATAGGCAAGTGTAGATATCAAGTGCCCTGGGACTTGTGGCACGATTGCCAAATTCTCTAACAGGTAGAATAGCATGAAGTTAGAAAACTCTCTAATAAATTTAGCAAAACTAAAATCCCTAGTGACCTGGTCTAAATCAGTTTTGATTGAGTGGGTATATTAAAATCATGCTAATAAGATGCCACATGGAAGTAAAAATGGTAAATACCAATATTTCTTTGAAGAAGATCTACTGCCAGTGTAGCAGAATAAAAGATTTATAAGAGATACATGAATACACACATATGTCTTATATTAATTTGTAAAGTACCTTATGCATGGATACAGATGAGTATTATACTACATATGTATGTATGTACATATGTATATACATGTAAATATATAGAGTAATATACATATGTCTACATATGTGTATATGTACACATACAATTCATGAAAATGCATATATATATATATATATATATATGATATTCTTGAACATAATTAAATGAAAAAGGAGAAATTAAGTACCCAGAATAGAAGAATGTAACTGAAAGGAAAGAAAGCTTAATAGTAGGCATAGTAGAAACAGAGAGTTTTCATACAAAGAGTGACATTTCCTACATTATCTGAGGAAAGTAGATGTCTTCAGATACAGGTAATTATCAACTTTGTGCTAGAGAATGGTGACAGTCTATCTCTGCTAACTTCCTTTTTTCCTATTGAACTGTGGGTGACAGCAAGGTGAGGCTGAGGAGGGAGAGCACAGACATGAGTCTGGAAGAGAGAATGTCAAGGAGGGTTTCACTTAATACAGATTATTATGGAAGCATTAGCAGTTACATTAGTTTTTTTTTTCTTTTTTGAGGGGAGTGGTTGAGTATATAATATGCCACCCAAACATATCAGCTTAAAACAGCCCACATTTATGACCCCTCAGTTCCAAGTAGTCTGGCCCACTGGCATGGCTTTGCTGACTCCTCTATATAGTATCTCACTGGGCCACCATGTAGGAGTTAGCTGGTGTGGCAGCTCTAAGTCCTCCTCCAGGTTCATATGGGTGTTGGCAAAATTTGTTTCTTTGAAATTATAGAACTCCAGACCATATGTTTCTCCAAGGCCAGCAGGAAAGCTGTAAGTCCTCTTTCCAAAGGCATCTAATTGCCAGGCATGTTGGCATATGTTGGTAATCCCAGTACTTGGCAGGCTAAGCCAGAGGGATCCCAGATTTGAGGCCAGCCTCAGCAATTTAGCAAGGACCTCAGTAATGTAGTGAGACCTTATTTCAAAATATAAAAATAGAAAGGGCTGAGGGTACAGATTGGAAGTAGAATGCCCCTGGGTTCAATTACAGTACCAAAACAAAACAATATTTCTTAAGAAACTATAAAACACTGGTTTTCATTCTGAAAATAAAGTCTCTATACCTATAAAATGCTCACTTTATTTTATTCTGTCACTTACTAGTTTTTGCAAGCATTAATGCATTTTTTAAAAATTTAAACAAAATTCTCAGCTACATGACATATCCTCTTTGTCATTCTTGCAGTTAAATCCAACTAATATTCTATATCTACATGAAGGCATTGTATTTTAATTTAATCAAATTATATATTAAGGTTTACTGGATATCAGCTTGAGGTCCATAGCCATATATATCTACTTCATATGTGAAATAAATACATGCATGCTTTCATTTTTCAATGACAGAATTGAGTAACTGTGACAGAAGCTGAATGATCTATAATGACTAAAATATTTACTACATGGCCTTTTCAGAAAATGTTTGTCCACCTCTGTCCTCTAGGCCAGAAATACGACAGAATTGTAGCAGAAAGGGTCCTACATTTAGTGAATTAGAAGAAAAGGAGATGTAGGGGAAAATTAGGTTTGAAGTTACTGTTTTAGAAATTAGTGAGGTTTTGGAATACAGGGATGGAGAAGAAACTATTGGAGTATTTTGGAGATCAAAATACTGATTAGTTACTGACTTTACTGGGAATGAAATCAGAGAAAGTTTAAAGAGTTGCAAAGCATAGATTCTAGTATTCAGTAAATGGCAGGGGTATTAGTAGGACTATGGGGAAGGGGACAGAAGAGAGAGCTCATGGTGGTAGTTTCACCAGGGCATCACTGATATAAAGGTATATATTGCTCATGGCTTGTTTTATCTTTTTCTTCAAGCAAAGGGAACAGTGTCCTGGAAGAACTATAATGTGGTCAATAAAGAGCATGTTTTCTGTCACCTTGCCTAAATCAAAAGAAGTATGAGATAAGAAACAAAAACCAATGAAATAAAATCAAAAGTAATAATAATCCCATGAATCCAAAGCCTTCAGGAAAATCCTGTCCAAGGAAACGGCCATATTTCAGTTGTAGCTGTAGGAATGAATGGGAATTTCTGAAAAGAAATTGTTGTGATATTTCATAGTGATCACACAGTTACTGAGAGCAGACTGGAAAGTTTTGAGTGTACTATAGGTTGCATCAGGTTAATATTAGGGAGGGGAAATGCAACAAAAATAGGTTAAAGAAGTTTACATTCAAGAGTGTCACAAAGGTAGTAAACACATATAAGGAATAGTAAGACCATTCTGAGCATCTGCTTTGAATAATACAACCAATGAATTTCTTTGGGGGATCTATATATTCTTCCTTTATTTAAAGAGATTTCACAAATATCTTTTAGTATTATAAATCACTCTGAGCTATATACTACTTTTTAAACTAATTAGATATATTTAAAATCTTTATTATGTAGCTATTTTATTCTCAAAATTTCTAAAGTCCAAAAAGTCCAAAGGAAAATTCCTAGTCAGTACTAAAGATGAATGTGGATACTTATTCATAAATATAAGTTTACTGGAGCTTCATCATGAGTCCTTCTGCAGAAATACAGTAGAATGTTCCCTAGATTTGCTAACACACAGGAAATAGAACCAGATACATTACTAAAAAATAAACCACTAATAATAAGTAACTAATCCCAGAAAAGCCTCAATTTTCCACCTTTAAAAACAAGAATTATAAAACAACCTATATCATGCCATCAGTGAAATATGTTTAAAATGCATGATTCATCTTTAAAATACTAAAATGCATGATGCATCTAATAAAATACTTTAAAATACTTTATGTCCTTTCTTGCCTATGTGTTATACTGTTAAGAAACATTCTGTACCTGAAACATTCTGCTTCACTTTTCTTATATAATCCAAAAGTCCAAGTGTTCTAAGGTTAAGCTTGTATAGAACATAAGGAATGGCTTCTTGCTTTTGTGACATTTTTGATACATTACCCAACATTCACTCTTGTATGTATATACAAAAGCCCTGTTTAGACACACATTAATTCATTCATTCTTGCTAAACACCTTTTTTGGGCTTTACGTTGGTCAGCTTTGCATCACTCTGAACAAAATACTGGACAGAAACAACTTAGGGAAGAGGAAGTTTATTTTGCCTCATGGTTTTGGAAGATTCATCCACAGTTGACTAGTCTCAAGGCAGAAATCTCATAGGAGAAAAGTCATAGCAGAGTG
This sequence comes from Graphiurus murinus, assembly GCA_004027655.1. Classification (NCBI taxonomy): domain Eukaryota; kingdom Metazoa; phylum Chordata; class Mammalia; order Rodentia; family Gliridae; genus Graphiurus; species Graphiurus murinus. Next base: position 33,946 of record PVLC010002479.1, on the reverse strand, counting down.
GAGTTCTTGGCTCATGGTAGCCGGAAGCAGAGACAGACAAGAAGGGGCCAGAGACAGATATATTTCCCAAAAACACCCCCCCAAGAGACCTAATTCCTCCCATCATGCCCACCGTATCTTTTTCAGCACACCTTAGTCAATGTATTCAAATTATTAATACACCAAAGGGATTAATTCACTGATGAGATCACGGCCCTCATGACTAAGTCATTTTATCTCTTAATATTGTTACATTGCATAACACATGAGCTTTGGGCGACAGTCCAGATCCAAGTCATAACAAAATTGGAGGGATACATTAGTACAAGATATGTTTTATTTCCATGACCCTAGCACCCTGCTACTACAACACCATAAAGACTTAGCAATTTTTCTCTTTTGCTTTATTCTCAATGGGAAAATTTTTTAGAATGGATGTTTTTCTATGGTAGAGATGCTTTCACCATATTTTAGACTAGAAGGATAAGGGTTCAGAGTGATTTAAAACAGAGAATAATAAATTTATTAAGTAAATCTGCGGTATCAGAAATCATTCCTGATTTTCAAATTTCCTTCTTGGCCATATACTTCCCAACACATTTCTGCACTGAAAAGAATATTCTCCAATCTCAAAAAAATTGCCATTTACATAGCAAATAATCACAGAGATACGCTGATTTAATAAGCTTTCATTTGATTTATAATAAACTTATTTTGAGGTTGATTAGACTCATAACTTACCTGTAATACTCTTTGCTAGTCAGATGCCAGTGCTTCTCTTTCTTACATAAATTTAATTATCATCACAGAGAACATTAAATTTGACTTCTTTATATACAGATCAATATGGCTGATGGTCAAATAAATATTGCTCATCATTTTAAACTGTTGTACAACATGCAGGCTGCCGAGTTCGTAGGGAACAACTCTCATTATCAAGTATTAATGCAGGATTGGGAATTTTCCCAGGTCCCATATCTGTCCCTTTGCAAGATGCCTTTTTCTTGGTATTGAAGGACAATAACATACATAAGCATACATTGTGAAGTACAGATATCCACCAAGGATGTTTGTCATGAACAAAAATGAGATCTTTTTAATGGTAGCAGAGATTCCTTAGGAATGTGTAAAAATATCACGTGGCTTGTGAGGGTGGGCAAAGGTTGCATAAACTGGCCATGGTATTCTCTGGGCTAATTTTATGTCACTTGAAATTCATGAGTTCAGAGAGTCAAACCATGACTCAAAGATTTTAGTGGTTTCTATTTATTTTTTTTTTTGTACAAAATGTTTAACTTAGACTTGAATAATTTTCATAAGGCTTTCTGGTTATCAAGTCTTTCTTTTAAAAACACTATTTTGATAATTAGATAGTCTGTTAGGAAATAAGGCAGAAAATACTTGTAACAATCTATTTGCTACAGTGCAAATATTGAACCTGAAAGGAAAAGCGTTCTGTGAAAGGTATCTTTATGCTTTTATTACTTAAGAAGCATCTAAAACATTTTAGCAATTTTAAAGCTATTTAAATTACAGGCACTATGTTTCTAATTCTGACATAATACTTCTTACTGTACTAGGTTCACTCAAATTTAAAACAATTTAACTTAGAAAATTTTTACATTGGAAGAGGAAAAACTTCATTTTGAGCTCAGTGTGATGGCACATGCCTATAATCCTAGTACTTGGAAGGCTGAGACAGGAGTATTACAGGTTTGAGACTAGTCTCAGTAACTTAGTGAGGCTCTCAGAAACTTAGCAAGACCTTGTCTCCAAATAAAAAATAAAATAGGGATGGGGGTGTATCTTGGAGGTAGAATATTATTGAGTTCAATCCCTGGCACCATAAAAGGTTAGAAAAAAAAAGGGGTTTCATTTTGTTGTTCTATTATTAAGATTCCAAAAACATCATCACTACTAGAGAATTAAGATCTTCCCAAATATCTTGTGACTATTCACATATTTACCAAAATGTAAGTAAGTCTATAACACAAATAATGATATCATAGTATATAGAATGTCTACATAGTAACTAAGATATTTGAAACACACTGGGAAAAAAAAAAAAAAGGAAAAATCAGTTTATTTGGGATGTACATGACCTTGGATTCCCAACATCATTTTTATATGTAGAAAGGGGAATTACAAATTAATCATATCTTTAAAGTCTGTATTCAAGTATATGGAATTTAAGGTTGAGTTTCAACCACTTATATTTAGATGTATCTACTCTATTCTTATCCTATTTTGTTTTCTTTTCCTTAGTTCTGTGATTTACTGTCAGGATCTTTGCTATAAACAAATTCATAAGCATTTCATAAATTTAAAATTGCATTTCAAATGATGTGAATTAATAACAAAATGAAATTGAATGATATAATTGAGCAAACTCTGCAATAAATTGTATTCAGTCTTCACACATTAAATAAGTGTGGCTCTGTGCTAAAGGATGAGCATTGTACCAGAGCCAGGGTATACAATATCCCTTAAAAGTGATCTAGTTCCTGCTTTTAGAGAGGATATATGTATGAATGAATGGTTATTCTACTGGCAAACATAGATGTCTTTACACATTTTTGTTTTGGAAGAAGAGTTCTGACAAAACCTACACATTGGCACGTGAAAAATTTTCTTTAGTGACTTGTTAAATTATTTTACTCTGACACCCTTTGTATTTTTAGAAAATATAAATTGGCAATTTATAATTATATAGATTCATGGGGTATAATATAATGCTATAATGTAATTATATTACATGGTGAGATAAGGAAATATAATTTGGCTATGTTCTGAGGCAAAGCAGAGGAACTTGTTTTGGAAGAAGTCTTATTCAAATAAGTAAATACTTTAAAAAATATTGCTCAACTGTCCTAAAACTTCTATTTCTTCTTATGAAAAAACAAGTTCTGATGTTGCCATCCTTTTATAGATTATCTCTTTTTATATGCTTTTATTGGCTTTTTTTTTTTTGGTGTTTTGTGAGGTAATTATTATTAGATCAGTTAAGGGTTTTTGTTTGTTTATACAGTTTAGATATATTTGAATTCCTGAATCAGATGATATATAAATTTTATCAGTTTATAGTTATTAGTCATTATCTTTTTTTTTTTTTTTTTTTTGCGGTACTGGGGATTGAACTCAGGGGCATTCTACCTCCGAGCTATACCCCCAGCCCTATTTTTTATTCTTTATTTTGAAACCGAGTCACACTAAGTTGCGGAGTGCATCACTAGGTAGCTGAGGCTGGCCGCGAACCCAGATCCTCCGGTCTCAGCCTCCCGAATGCTGGGATTACAAGCGTGCGCCACCACGCCCGGCTTCGTCATTATCTTTTAAAATAATTTTTTGTCTCATTCTCTGGCTCTAATTTTTTAACTCTGCCTAGCTTATATGCTCATTTTTAATGAATCTTTTATTTATTTTCATGTTTTCTAAAGTTTTCCTTGCTGCATTTCTTCAAATCCATCTTACTTTATTCTCTCCTCAGTTATATCTATCTCTTTTTATTCCACCCATTGTTTCTATAATTATTGAATTTTTCCCTTCTTTTGGTTTATGATAATATTTTATGTGGTAGTAGTTTGATAACTTCTTATTTAATCATTATTAAATTATTTTTATTTGAGATAATACAAATGTTCTATAACTGAAGCTGGGAAGGGGTTACATAGACAACTAGGATGAAAAGAAACACCTTGGTTAGCCTGCTGTGGTGTCACACATCTGCAATCCTAGTTCTTGGAAGGTAGAGGCAGGAGGATTGCAGGTTTCAGGCTATTCTCAGAAACTTATGGAGACACCGTTTCAAAAACAAAAATAAAAGGGTCTGGGGGTGTAGCTCAGAAAGCCATTGGGTTCAATCCCAGTACGAAAAAGAAAAAAAAAAAAAAGGTGGAGGACACTGATATTTTAAGTTTGTATATTACTACAATATAGTCTAGTCTATAAACAATCTACTATCATAAGTTAATTATTTCTTTGCAATTCAATTATTATGATGGTAAAATTATAAGGAAGAAAATCTATCCTAAAATAAATATGAATGAATCTAACATGACTTTTCTTTGATTTAATAAAAACATTTTTCTTACTGGGCTAGTGTACATCATAGAGTGGACACAGGAGTATGTTTGCACACTCACGCAGACAGTAATGAAAGCATAAAGACTGAAAAATCAGTTTATTACTAATGGTTATTTTTTTAAAATAAAGTGAAGAAGTATTAGTAAGGCCCCATTATCAAAGAAAGTGGTTAGATTCAGTGTCAGGAATATTACAATTGTCAACCAATGCAGTGTAAAGCCCTATATATTATTTCTTTCTTATATATGCATACAGTGTATATATAGCATATATACATATACTATATATTCCCCATATATATGCAGTGTGTATACATATATATGCAGTGTGTATATACATACACACACTGAAAGAAAGCAAGTAAGCAAGAAAGAAGATCTCCGAACAAATGTTTTTGTCTACATTTCATTTTATATACTAGTTCTCTCAAATATCAAGGCTATTTCTTTCTTTCTCATATATTTATGGAAAATTCATACAGTTCTAGCTGCAAAGCTGTAAAAATTTGAAAATGTAACATAAAACTTCCCAGGACTCTGTCACCGAGACTCAAATACACAGAACTGAGCTTGTTAGATCTGCAGTGTTGCTAGTGCAGAGTTAGGGTGCATGTGCAGTGGCCTAATGGAAAATAAATAAAATGGATGCATCATATAGCTTTGCTCATACCAGGGATAAAATAAGGCACTGAAGTTCCCAGAGCAGACAAAACAAAGCTTCAGCCCTAAAGTTTATAGGCACTAGTCTTGGCAGTTGTCCTTTGAAACCCATGAAAATACATTTTAACTGATAGAATGGAGGAAAATAGCTTTTCCTCATAAAACATGTTAAAAGTTTCACTAGAAGACAAGATGTCAGAGTGAGACTGCTTGGCAGAAAGAAGCTTGTCTTCTATGTCCCTCCTGCCTACAAGACTAAGATCTGCTGCCCTAGAGTGAGTATGTATTGTACTTAATGTTCCAACGCTTCTAAATTTATTCCACTATTCTAAAACCAGCTTTGGAAATTTTAATTAAAGAATTTTAAAGAAATTCATGCAGCAATAACTATAAATAGACACTGAAAACATATTCCCCTATTTAAAAATGTTGTAAGTATAAAATCTTAATGCCCTCGATTAATGTTAAATAAAATTTGATGTGAACTTCAAACTTTTTAAGATCCATCACTGAAGCAGGGCACAGTGGCACATAGCTGTAATGTCAGTACTTGAGAGGCTTAGATGAAAGGTCACAGGTTCTCGGCTCTCCTTAGCAACTTATCTAGACTCATTCCAAAATGTACAAAAATAAGTAGGGTATGGTTGCTCTTGCCTGCAATATCAAAATTTGGGAGGCTGAGACAGGAGGATTACAGGTTCCAAATCACGCTTAGCAATTCATCTAACCAAAATCCTCAGCAACATAGTGAGACCCTGTTTCAGTGCAAAAAATTAAAAAGGCTGGGTGTGTAGCTCAGAGGTAGAATGTCTCTGGATTCAATCCCTAGAACCAAAAATAAATAAAAAATATAAAAAGTATTTGGGGTATAGATCAGTGGTAGAACACTCCTGGATTTAATCCCAAGTACCATGTACACCCCCTTAAAAAATCTTTACTTTTTTTTTTTTTTTTTTTGCTTTTTTACTCTTTTCTTGAGTCATAGCTTATAATCTTTGTCATCTAGAATAGAAGTGTGAGCATTCTGTATATATGACATCAATGACCACTGCGTTCTGTGGTAGGAGGTGGGGTTTCCTTTGAATTACAATTCCTAGAATTGATACATGACCAATCAAGAATATTTTCCCTTTCTCTTGTTTGCTGTACATATAGTGAGGAAACTTAAATCCAATTATTTCATGCTAGGATATACAGTTTGAGCCTGAAAGTACTCTAAGCGCTCTGCATATATGCTACAGTTTAACTGTGCATCTCAAAATGTGTGTGTTGTAAACTTAATCCCTCATGGAGTAGTGTTTGGAGTCAGGGCTTTTTGCGAGATAGTTAGGGATTCAGGTACTTAGGACTGGCCTCCTTGAAAGGATTAGTGACACATAAAACAGGGCTTCTGAAACCGAGTTCTTTCTAGTCTGATCTTCTTCCATGAGAGTGCACAACATTTGTACCTTTTTGCCCTTCCTTCCCTTCTGTCTTGTGAGGACACAGTGCCCCTTCCCTAGGGAGGATGTGGCCTCAGGGGAGCAGAAAGCAGGCCTGGACCAGACAGCTGAACCTGCCAGCAGCTGGATTTTAGACTTCTCAATCTCCATTACTGTGATAAATCAACATCTGTTCTATATAAAACACCAAGCCTCAGATACTTTGTTATAGTAGAAAAATAGGCAGGGGCAGTGTGGTTCTACTTCTTTTTTCTTTTAACAAAATAGAATTTAGCTAAGTCGGGCATGGTGGTTCATGCTTGTAATCCCAGCATTTGGGAGGCTGAGACTGGAGGATCCGAGCTTTTGGCCAGCCTCAGCTACCTAGTGAGGCATTTTGCAACTTAGTGAGACCCTGTTTCAAAATAAAGAATAAAAAATAGGGATGGAGGTATAGCTCAGAGGTAGAATGCCCCTGTGTTCAATACCCAGTACCACACACACACTATATATATATTTATATAAATAAATATTTATATAAAATTTAGCTATTTTAAATTGAAGTGTAACTTACATACTATATAAAAGAGAATAATGTCCTCTCAAACCTGCTCAAATGTAATCTCTGAATAAGTAATCATATTCAGGGAACTTGTAAGTGTGAATAAATTAAGAATTTTGAGATGTAACTATTATTCTGAAATAGCTAGATGAAGATAAAATACCCATGACTTGTGGTGCTGCGTGCTTTTCATCTTAGTAATTGGGGGGCTGATACAGGAGGATAGCAGGTTCAAGGTCAGCCTCATCTCAGCAACTGAGTCCCTCAGCAATTTAGTGAGACCCTGTTCAGAATAAAAAATAAAATTGGCCTGGGGTATAGCTAAGAGGTAGAACACCTCTGAGTTCAATCCTCAGTACCACAAATAAAACAAACAAAAAAAAAAGTAAGAAGATTCTTCTTAGAAGAGAATATAAGAGAGGGTGAAAGAGAGAGAACCACCAAACAAAACTAAAGTCAAATTGATGCAGAAATTAATGTGGCTATGTGCCAAGAAATTCAGGTAACCTCTAGAAGCTGAAAAAGTTAGGAATAGATTCTTAGAGTCTCCAAATTGGAAGACAGCCTCTGATTTCAGCTTAATAAGAAATATATCAGAATTTAGAACTCTGAAATTTAAGATAATAAAGTCTGTTGTTCATAGCCACTAACATTGTGGCAACATGTTATAGCATCAATAGAAAACAGAACACCTCAGCTCACAGTTGAATAAATGTGTTGTAGATATGTTCTCTAAAAATATTGAAAGGCAAATATTACTATAAATAGAAAAGAGAACTCAAACAAGACTGGATAATTTCATATTTTCTAGTAATGTTAAGAATCTCACTTTACTAATGGCACAATTAAAAGTGCTCCATTCATTAGATACCCATGATCATTTACACATAAATATATGCAAATCCTATATTTATACACAAATCTTCCTCACGGTTTCCAATCCTGGTAATGACAGGTTACATATAAGAGGTTCTTATTCCCTATTTTATGTAGTCATCATACCTATTCCTCGTACAAAGTACCTGAATTTTGCAATTGATTGGCTCATTTGATTGGTTTTATCTAACAAAAAATGTAATGTACTTTATGAGACCATGCAAACTTTTTTCCTACCTGTCTGTTTTGGAAATCTTACAGCTGACCCTTTCATGAAGATTTTCTATTTGCCAGGGTCCCCATTAGCAGTGGCATCTCTGAAAGGACCCTGTCAAGAAGGAGATAAATGCTGGAGTGATTGCCAGCGTTCAAAAGTATTGAATTCCACAGATGGCTCTTTCATTTTCCTTGCTGTCATATCAATGCCTTCTGCTTTTGAGCATATCAGGATATTGAATGATTTTGGGAAACACATTCATTTCATGTAATGTCTACACTGACAGTGATCTGAGAAATATAAAGGTACAATTATGTATTTTTTCCTCACAACTCTACCTTCAGTATATTGTACCAAAGTCAGCAGAGATGGCCCAGGGGTTAATCCTTCAAGTCAGGTGCAGTGAGAATTTACATAGCAATAAAATTTGCCCACCTCAATCATTCATTCTTTTTTCTCTATCATTCATTGATGGAATTCACTATTTCTTATCTGACCCTAGGCATTTATTAACATACCTAAAGGTTTTACCTTGCTTTGAAGAACTGAACCACCCTTGAAAGATAACCTTGAAATAATGACTTGACAACCTAACTCTTTCTTTTATTCTGACTTACACATCGCAGTAGATTCTTCATAACATTTCTCAGCAGAACTGAATTCATGGTTTCAGGGGTTCTTGAAGTTCTTATTTAATATGCCCCGCCCACTTGCTGTGTTCCCTGGAAGATGATTGCCATTTATATAGCCCCAGTCCAGCAATCTGACTTTGACATAATGTGTTTCTATTGCTTAATAATTTTCCTCAAGAATAGAATTAGTGTGAATGTTAATTATTTTCCTGACATTAGACTTTCTACTACCTCTTGTTAGCTTGGATCTAGAATGCTACCCAAAGGCCCATGTGCCAAAGGCTTAGTTCCAGCTTCTTACTATTAGGAGGGGGTAGAACCTTGAAGATTTGGGATATAGAAGAAGGTATTCTGGTCACTGGAGATTACCCTCAAATAAACAGTGGAACCCTGATATTTCTTCATCCTTATTTTACTTTCCTGCCATGAGGTGAATGGTTTTGCTCCTTTGTATAATCCCATTCATGATATACTGCCTTCTAACAGGCCCAGAAGCAACTGATCATGAACTGAAACCTCTAAAACTGCTAGACAAAAATAAATCCTTTTCCTTTTTACGTTGATTGTCTCAGGTATTTTGCTATAGTAAAAGAGTGCTAACTAACATAGAAAATGGTGCCAAGAAGTAAGATCATCGCTTGTGACTGTACTTGATAATGTGGAAAAGCCTTTAGAATTGGTTTTCAAGAGTTTAGAGGAGTGGGCTAGAGACAGTTTAAAGTGATATATACAGAGCTGAGCAGGCACTTCTCCTGGGATCTTAGATAGTAAAAAAGAGGCTAAGAATTTTGCATCAGTACAATAGGAAAAAAAATGCTTTGAAGGGACATCAGTGTTCTACAAAACTCACCTATCACAGGATGAAAACTGTGAAACTGCAAACTGGTCTAAAGGACTTGCAGCTGAGAAGAGAGCCCTAGGGCACCTTGCTCGGCAAGCACTGCCTAGGGAAGCATTGCTGGTAAAGCTCAGTGGCTACTGTAGCTGTTTCAAGGGGACACACTGGTGACAGATCTTAGTGCAGTCCTTGTGATTCTAGTTTCGTAGACATGCAGAATGCAAGACTTACAGGGTCATGAGGACTTTCACCAAGATTTTAAAGGAAACTTGGGAAGCCAAGCAGTATATGGCCAGGTCAGAATGGATTAAAGTTTATCCTAGGGAAAGCATGCCTGAAGCTGTGAGTGTGAAGAGATGCCTGGAACTAAGTATATCTGTGGAGGGATGCTGCAGGCAGCCTGTAGGTCCAGCTCATGATCGTTGCCATGTGATCTGCAGCCAGAGAAGCCACAGGGGCAGGGTCGCTAAGCCCTTGGACGTCCAACTTCTCTCACAGTGTGCTCAGAAGTGAGGCATGGAGCTGTAGAATTTAATGTTCACCCTACTGGATTTTGGTCTTGCTTTGTCCAATTTTTTCTCTTTCTTCCTTTATTTCTCCCTTTTGGAGGGGAATGTTTACCCTGTGCTATTATATCTTTCAAAGTATATAATTACAGCCAGGCATAGTGGCATGTGCTTGTAATCACAGTACACGGGAGTCTGATACAGGAGAATTGCAGGTTTGAAGCCAGCTACAACTTAGTGAGACCCTCAGCAACTTAGGGGGACCCTATTTCTAAGTTTAAATAAAAATAAAAATAAATGGCTGAGTTTATAGCTCAGAGGTAGAATGCCCCTGGATTCAATCCTGAGTACATGCATATATATATATATATATATATATATATATATATATATATATATATATTCTCTTACATTTGGATTTTTATAGGGACTCACAACTGAGTTTGCAATGAATAGAATATCAGAAGAGATTATTATTTTTGTACTTGAGTTTTCAACAATACTAGAACAATTAGAAATTTTTGGATATGGGTTGAATGCTTTTTGTATTATGAGATAGACATGAGGCTTTGGAGTACAGGGTATTCTATTATAGTTTTGATCTGGAATGTCCACCAAAGACCTGTATGTTGAAGGCTTAGCCATTAGTTTGGCACTTTCAGGAAGTGGCAGAAAGTTTACAAGTTATAAGGGGTCTTATAAGAGGTAATCCAATTAAGAGCATGAACTTTAAAGGAATAGTGGGACCTCGCCACTTCCTATTTTTTTCTTCATTTCCCCACCATTAGTGAATGGTTTTGCTCTTCTCTTTGCTACACATGATATGCTACCTCACCACAGACCCAAAAGCAATGACGCTAACCAATTGATGCAAACCTCCAAAGCTGTGAGCAAAACATCAACTTTTTCTCTTGAAGTTTATTATTTCAGGTATTTTGCTATAGTGACAAGTTGACTAATAGACATCTCTGACCTCACTTCCTATTGTTCTTCCTTTTCCTTCTTTTACTCCATCAAAGCTGTACTGCTTCCTAATATCTAAGTAGTCAAGGCTGTATGCTACCTAAAATCCTTTGCATTTGCTGTCTCACTGCCTGAAACTGTCTTTCTCAGACATCCCTATGGCTAATCATCACTTTCTCTCTTATTGTTGTTGTTGTTTTATTTTTCATCAAATCATCTTTTCTATAAAGTCTTTCCTGGCCATCCTGTCTATAATTATATAATGCTACTATTGTGCAGAATATAAAGAACAGGAATAAAACAAACATGCAGAAAAAACGTAATCAAATATCACCTTGAAATAGCTGGGTTTCTTTATATAATTCTGTGAGCTTGAATGAAATGATAATGATTCTTTGTTTAGGTGGAATTTTCTTTTCTTTTTTTTTTTTCTTTTTAAGAAAGAGTAGGTATGTTTCCATGCAAACAAACATGACCAAGGGACTCTAGGTCAAGGTCAACCTTAATATAGCACTTATATGGTGTGAACTGGACTTGGTTTCCTTCAGTGCTTTCTGTCTCTGCCTTCTCAAGTCTTTCTTCTTCAGCAGGCTTTCCTTTTGCCCTAAAAAAAAAAAAAACAAAAAACCCAAGTGTGTTAGTCAGCTTTCCATTGCTATGATAAAGTACTTAAGAAAAAAGCTTATAAGGAAGAAAAGCTTATCTTGGCTCACAGTTTCAGTCCAGTCAGTCAGCTCTGTTTCTTTGGGCCTGTGGCAGCCCAGTACATTGTGGAGGAGGCGTGAGCCAGAGGAGGCTACTCACCTCAAGGCTGCTGAGGAGTAAAAATAGAAATAGGGAGGGGCCAGGATCCTACCCCAAATCTTTTTCAAAGGCACACCTCCAAGGACCTAACTTCCTTCCAGTAGGCCCTACCTTCTAAAGCTTTCACTGCCTTCCCACAGCACCACAGGATGCTGTCCAAAACTTTAACATATGGGCCTCTGGGGACATTTCCAAACCATAGCACCAGGATTGCATTCGCTTTTATTCATATTAAGGGAATCAAAGAAAGGTGTCTTATTCAGTAACTCACAAACAAAGGGTTATAGCATTAAATTTTATGTATCTCAATGGGCCTTCCATGGCTGGAAAATTTAGAGTACTGTTTGGAAATGGAGTAAAAGGAATGAAAGGAAACAAACAGTTTTGCATAGGCATTTTCACTCTTGGGGTGATAATAGCTATTAAATAGTTTGAAATTAACATATTAATGCCTTTAAAGTATCCTCTTAATCCCCTAAAAACGACATTAGAGCACATTCAATCATTGCAAGCTGTTTAAATGCCTTTTTTTCTTGTTGTTGTTCATTTTTGCTGATAAGAGCTATTGATAACACAGTCACTAGTCTAATTTGTTTTCACATTAATAGATTTGGGGTCTAGTTTCAAAATGCTGTGAATACATCAATGCCATATCTTTCATGATGTTTCTCAATATTTGTATCTGTTAGATATAGACCTTTTTCTTATACTATCACATTTTGTTTTCAGATTTTTGGGGGGAGAAAACAAGTATTGCATGTATATCATATCTCTGCACAATTGGAGAAGGAGAAGCAATATTGAAGAGTTCCAAATTTCCAGTTCTTACAGTTATTTTTCATTTTGTTAAAACAAAACCAGAAATTAGCTATGTATTAAACATTAATATAAACCTGGCTCATGGATGTTACAAGTTTGATACTTAAACTATTCATTTATTAATAGAAATACTCAGAAATATTCATTAAACACAAATTTATTAAATAATTTAAAATTTTTGCCTGAATCCAAAAGGATTTGTACTCATTACATTCATAAAATTTATAGTAGTAATGCAAATTGTTGTTTTTTTTTTTACTGTGAGGATATTGATTGATTATTTTGATTAAATGTATCAGTCAGAAGGCAGACTAGTGGGCAATGTAGTTCATTGTGCAGGTTTTATGTCACTATCAGCTTTTATAAATAGCCAATCTCTGCTATCATATGAGCAAGCATGGCATAAGCAAGAATTCATTTTGAGTTCAAGTTTAGTTGATATAAGCTGGTCAAGTTTGCTTTTCACAAATTTCTCAGGTTTAACTGGCTTTGTTTCCCTTGTTTTTGTAACTTGCAATTGTTATAAGAGATGAAAATTATATTAATAAATTTTAATACCCAAGTTTTTTTCAAAGAAAAATAAACATTGCTGTTTTATTTCTTTCATATGGTCTTAAAATAATTTACTTATAGTCTCTTGAATTATAAAATTAAAACTTGCAATTTACCAAAGTATAATGCAGTCTCTCTTACCTCCCTTTTATGAACTTCAGTCAAAATTCTTATATGAAGAAAGAATCTCTGCACATTTGGAGAAAGATATTGTAGTATCAACTGTTTAATATCCATGAATCATTTTATATTGCTTGGATTGGCTGCTAATCTATCTTCCTTCCTTCCCTTCCTTCTCTCTCTCTCTCTCTCTCTCTCTCTCTCTCTCTCTCTCTCTCTCTCTCTCTCTCTCATCTCTTTTGTCTTTTGAGTGTTGGAGTTTGAATTCAGGGTCTGAAGCATGTTAGGCTAGCACTCTACTTCTAGGCTACATCTTCAGTCCTCATTTTATTTTGTGCCAAGTATGAATCACACATATATGTCCTTATGATCACACAAACCTACCTTCCCTCATCTCCACCATCACCTCAGGAAGTTAAGAACAAGCTCCCTGAGCCCCCCCCCCCAAAAAAATTGCCAGCAGTACTGACTGAAAATAGATCTGAAATTTTGTATTTCTGAAACGGAAGTATCCTTTTTGGCACTATTATCATTTTTTTTAATGTGACCATTAAAAAAAATGGACTTGAGATGGACTAATAGCTAAAATTTAAAAACCTATTAGCAAAGGAATTACAGGAGTATCAAAGGAATCACATCAGAGGAATAAAGTTTAGTTTATCTTCTATTTAAGCTATCTTAAATTGACCCCCTTGGTGGGGGCCCAGAAGAAGTATAGGCCAGCAGGGCAAATGCAATATTGTGCAGCCCATGCAGCCACAGATCAGTACACATCCCAAGCAGCTGCAATTGTGCAAGATATGACTTGGTAAAACACAATATGCATGTTCACTTCACACTGATGTGGTCATGTGCCATATATGCACATGCACATCCATACCAAGGATGTACCACATATGCACATATCCATGCTGATGTGAACATGTGCCATTTTCCCCAGAATCCTATACAAGAGATAGACCTGAGAATAAAATTGCTATTTGTTCTCCTCCAGATGGTGGCTCTGTGTGCTTATTTCTCCCTGGGGACCTATCCAGTGAAACTGCCTCTGCAACCACAAGCTGGCCCTTGCAGGGGCCCCTGACATTTTGAGTAATCAGCAGGGTGCAGTGAGTACCTTCAGCCTCCATGTGGTCCCTTGTAGCATAATATCTGGCTGGCAGTGTTGAGCCTTCCAGAGAATTAGAGCAACGTATGTCCCCGGTTGGAAGACGTTCAGAAGGCTCTGGAGGTATTAAAGCTGAATATCCTAGTGGCATATTAGGAGGAACCCATACAGGTGGCCTGGATGTTCCTGGCAGTGTTGTGACATGCCATCCATGACATTCTCCAAGTCTAGGGACTCAGCCAGGGTACCTGGTTAACAGGAGAACTGGCTGACCTGAGGCTATATGTGGAATTGACTGGTCCCTCAACCATGTACAGTCAACATGCCCCAGTGATTTGGGGAACTGGAAATTTGCCTCCTAAGGTATATGACATGTATATATCACCCATAACTGAGTACTTTCTGGGGTGGACATATTACAGGGATTGACTGTGCAGATAACTATGGGAGAAATCTGGCTATAAGTATGTGGGATAAAGACTATACTAGAGGACATCCCCAACATTTCCCCTTAATAATTCTCCCAAGTCATGAAGATTGTAAGTATATGATAGTGCAAGTTACTAGGGCAGTGAGGATGAGGAAATTGAACAAACAATACTGAAGCTAGAAGGAGCAAGTGAAATCCTCCCAACTCGTAGCCTAGTCAACACTTCTGTGTGGCCAGTATGAAAACCTAATAGTTCCTGTTGCCTGACAGTTGACTGTTGGGAGCTAAATAAAGTGACATCGCCCAAAACATCGCCCTTGCATGCAGTGATACTCAACATTTCAGAGCTGGTGGATCACCTGTTATATGAACTGGGACAGTCCCATTACATTGTAACCTCTAGGTGAAAAGACCTGAGGTATGTCACAGTTGGATAGTAGAGGATTAAGTCTCCTGGTGGAAGCCTGAGGCTGCACCAGGCTATAGTTGTACCATTGTATTGATGATTTATGCTAATCTCTGATTCTCTTGCAGAGTTAGAGGCAGCTGCATATAGTCCTCAAACTGCTCTCCAAGAATGAGAGTGTGCTGTCAAGAAAGATAAAGTCCAAGTACCTGGGTATTCTGTCAAATTCTTGGGAGTTATCTGGTTGGGTAAGACAAAGGTGATACCAGGAGCAGTGATAGACAACATAAAAGCATATCCTAGATTAGGAATAGTCAAATTGGTACAGGTATTGGGTTAGTGATGGTGCAGATCACCTACCCTATTGAAGGTTGGCTGAGGTCCTGGACTCAGAATCCATGGACAGATATAGCCCAAACACCCACTTTGACAAAGTGGGGTGGATACTTAGAGCAATGAACACAGTTGTCTATACCCCTTTGTCTGTACAACTGCATACTTTTCTGGGGTCAGTGCAAGTTCCCAGCAATTGCTTTCTCAGACTCCACAGAAGTGAGAGATGCCCCAATTTCCTGTTTGTAAGGAAGAACTTTGTTGGGGCCAGGGCAGTTCCAAGCAACATCGTCCTTGAACTCCACAGAAATGAGAGATGCCTCAAGTCCTGTGAGGAAGGGAGAGGCCCTATACCCCTGGAAGCATGATATACTGATGGCTCTTGTCATGGGAAGCTGCCCATTTGGGTGGTTGTGGCTCTATAATTCTCCATGGAAATGTTTTGGTATGAGATGAGTGCTGAATGCTCCAGCCAATGGACTGAGTTCCGGGCAGTGTGAAAGAGTCTCTCTCTTATGAAAGAGACTGGTCCCTTGCACACCTATACACATCCTATGAGTTCTGTTACTCTAGTGAAACCTGATCAATATAGGTCGACTAGCTTTACTCTTAAAAATAAAGACAAGAAAATATATATAAGGAAAATTGAGGTATTGGAGCTGACTGATACCTTAATTGTCATTATAGTATCATGGGTATATTCATATTTTCAAACTCATAAAAATGTACACATTTAAAATGTGCAATTCTTTGTATGTCAATATATTTCAGTCTTTTTTTTTTTTTTTTTTTTTTTTTTTTTTTTTGGTGTAATCAAAATGCCTGACAAGCACAACTTAGAGATAGAAAGTATTTTTTTAAGGATCATGTTTTCAGAAGTTCCATCAATAGTTGAATAGTTCAAAGGCAAAAACCCATGGCGGTACGCCTTGGGAGAGGAACGGTATTCAATTCATAGAAACTGGAAGCAGAGAGAGTGAAAGGAGGGGATAAAGACATGTATAGTTCCCAAGGCTACACCTCCAGTGAGCCCCTCCTCCCCCAGCCATGGCCCTTCTGTGAACCTTACTGCACTGGGGACCATGTTTTCAACACATGAGCCTTTTGAGAGACTTAAGACACCCAAAGCAAAATTCTTGGCAAACCTTTTAAAAAATGAAGTGAAATATTTTAAATGTGAAAATTTTAATCATTATTATAATTTGAGAATACTACTTGCTATCTAACTATTTAGGTATAAGATTAAAATTTAAGTCCATTTATAAGCAGCATGGCTTTAGCACTTATTCAAATATTTAACCAAAAATAAATAAATAAATAAGATTCCAAACCTTTTCCCAGAATGCCACTTTCATTAGTTCCTTCAAAAAGTATCCTGAAAATGAGTTTATTTGAATAATAAAGTCTTTGGCTAATCTGCTTCTCAACACAACATATTGCTCTATGGAGAAATAGTCCCCATCCAACAGCAAGAAATGTCTCATTGGGTAAATACTTAAGAGTCTCTTTGACCACAGATCCTAAAAGTCTATAAACACCTATCTCTGTCCTCCTTTCTGAGACACTACTGAAGATCCCTTACTTCAATAAGTGATATATGCAGCTTTGCTTAATCAAGAGTTTATTCTGGTATAGGGAATTGTCAGTGGACATAGGTCAATCAGTTATGACTTTGGTGTACAAATTTGAGAAAGTCTGCTTGTGACCTGGGTTTCACCTCTGAAGTAGATTCATCTGTGTCTGTTCTTCCTGCAAAATCTTGTAATGGATGCTATTGTTTTGTATACTGAGTTGATGAATAGAGATAATTTCACACTCTAACAGCTGCTAAGTGCTGACAATGTCACATGCTCCCTATAATGGACCTTAAAAAATTCACAAAAAGGAATGGAAAAGTTCAAACTACGATGAAAATTATAAAGGGAAAAAGGTTAACCACACTTCTGCCATTTCTTGGGCATTTCTTCTGCGTACGCATGTGAATAATGTGAGAACCTCTATCTCACCTGCCAAGGAAAACTGTGGTTCAGAAACTACTTCTTTGACCCTTTATGCTTCTAAGCAAAGTCCTTGGTTTCACATAAGTGTTTCCTTTGAACATATATTTTTAAAAATAGAATACTTTCCTTGTTATCTTTAAATCTTTTTCTATTTTTATGTAAAGAGAAGCAGTAATTTCCTATTTCATATTTCAAAATGAGCTTGGCAGAACATAAGGAGATGACCACAAGTCTTACATATTTGTATCATATATTCTTAAAATTACCTGAAATATTTTGTTTGCTGACATTGCTTTCTCATTTTTAAAATATAGAATATATTGAGTGATTTCTTATATTCAGTAAAATATTCTCCAGTTAAAGTCTACTTCTCATTTTTCATCAACAATGACTTTGGTCTCTTAAATGTTTAAGTCAGTGAGGAAGATAATTTTGAAACATTACTTTCATTGCTTTTTTTTAAAAAAAAAAAGTTGATTAATGCAGAATCCATATTATCTTGGATATCCCAAAGCAAAAACATTTACTACTTAATTATCAGGAAAGAGAATGTTAATAAAAGTCAATGTTTCTGAAACTAAACCAATTTGCATTTGAATTATGATTCTACCTTTCTATTGCTGAAAAAAAAATTGTATTAGTTTCCTATATTTCTTGATTTAAAATTTTCCCCTCTAGAGGCAAGGAGGAGGTGTGAGAAAGGGGAGGTACTGGGAAATGAAATTGGTTAAGTTATGTGTACGTACAAATATAACACAATGAATCTCATGTTTATGTATAAACATAGTGCACTGATAATAAACAAGTAAATCAGGAAAAATAAAAACATAATGATATTTTCTCCTCTGGAAAATAGGAAGAACTATAACTACTTCATAAAACTGCTGGGTGGTTCAAAATTAAAGGATATATTGCTATATTAGACTTAACACAGTGTCTAGAACAGGGAGAATGATCAATAAATGTTAATTATTATTATCATTGTCTTGCTACCAATATAAGAACTTTTCTACATCATTAAATGTTTTTTTTTATTTTTTCAAGATAAGTATTAAACCATAAATGAAGATAAACTTTAATAGTTTTTTTTTTTTCACATTTGTGTAGCGTGCCAGAATGGAGATATATATTCATTTGATGATCCTGACATATATGAGAACTTTGATAAAGATACCAAAGCACCCCTGGGAAGGGTGTGACTGGGGTCAGGTTTTATGGTGATGGGAATTGGGATTCCCAGGGCCTGGAAGAAAGCCTTCTCTCAGAGCAGAGATAGTATTTATTCACCTAAATGACGAAGCCTGTTGTCAACTGAAGGAAAAATGCCAAATGTAGAAGTTGGCCTAAATATGTTTCCAAGTGGTTTATAGTTGCAAAGTCCCTAATTAGAAACTTTTCTTCCTTGGAGAAGAAAAATCTGATATGCAGCTACTTTGTCTTCAGTGAGAGATATAAATCTAAACCTTTTGGAACTTCACCAGGGTAAAGGAAAGGAAAGCCAAAACTTAGAGAAGTCTGAATTTTCAGGAAATCGAGTAAGAAATGTCTGGCTTTGCTGCTTAAAGTATTCTTTTAGATCCAGACAATGTCCAGCTCTGGGTGATTTATAACAAGTGAAGAGGCCCTAACGATTGAAATACCTTTTGCAATGTCTTAGTGAGAGTTTAAATGTCTTAGGATACACACTGAAAGGGAGTTTATGAGGTTAGAAGATGGCCTCTGCTTTTGTGTTGTGTTATGAGAATGAAATCCAGGTCATGTTCTCCTATGGAGTTGGCTAAATTTCATTTGCTTCCTTCAGATCCTTAATCTCTTTCCAGAAAGACTGGAAGATAAGTGGGGACTTTGTAATTTGCTTGACATATTTTTAACATGAGAGTTAATATGGAAAAAAAAAATCCCCAACTATAGTTCAGGAGAAATTATATGAGTTTTTGGCTCTTTGAAAAATGTTTAATCCCTTTATGCATAATACATTCCAATCCCACCCCAGTATACTCCCATCTACACAATTATAAAAATAGTGTGAAGGATCAGCACTTTAACTCCAGAAACTCTGTAATAATAGGAGTGGAAGCATTAAAGAATTATTCAAATTCTTTAATAATATACTTCAATTAAAGAATCAGGAGATGGGACCTGACTTCAGTACTTTATGTTTGGATCTATTTTCATTTAACTAGAGAATATTTGTGTTTACGTTACTTTGACCAAATGACCAAAATATACATGTGTGCACACAGGCATATACCACCACTCAAAAGTAAGAAAGAAAACAAATAGAAAGAGAAAAAAACAGACAAGGGAGGAAAGACACAGAAAGAGAGATAAAAGAAAGAATGAGGAGAAATGGAGAGAATAAAAGACAAAAAAGAAAAGAAAAGTGATTTTAGCTAAAGTTATACAATTCTAAACATTCTGATAAAAATGGAAAATACAGTACATAAGTGTCATCCAATTTGTTGACATTTTAAAGACAACAAATGATGCAGATGTCTACGATTATTATCACTTCTCAATCACACATTATAGAAAATTCAAATTATCATTGTGTTCTATTGTCTGGAAGATAAAAATGGCCAGTTCATTCTGGGGAAATAGACAATACCAAACATTTTGTCCTCAATTTTTTGGGGGGGTGATAGCTATGGAAGTAGGGAGTGAGGTGGAGGCCAGTGAGTGGGATAGGATAGGAGAGGCCAAGGACAAAAGCATCTTTGTGTGAGTATTGCAGAAGATCTTGACTCTACTGAGAAACAACTTTGATGGGTTTTACTCTTATGTTAGAAAAAGTGAAAAAGTGTGAGCTTATATTTCTGTGAACAATGCCCATGATCAGGGCTTAGATTAGAACATTATCTTTGTGGTGCATAGAAAGGTACTAATTCAAAATGGAGAAGAAAAAAAAAATCAATGAATTCTGAACTCAGATTTTCACCAATAGCAAGCCATGGTAGGTCAAATCAATCCCCAGTGTGCTGTTATAAAATTAGAAATAAATGCAAGAGAGAATAATGGTGTGGAGACACATAAGATAATCTCACTGAGATTCTTCCTATTTAAGAAGAGAATTTGATTGTTCTTATGAATACAGAATATTGGAAAGAAAGCTTTCTTTAATAATTGAAGACAAGTAGTATAAAAAACAAGAAATTATACTAAAGCATAACATCATAGAAATATTTAGGTAGTTTTAATTCTTGTGGCTTCATGATTTAGAAAGAGGAATTACTTTATTAGCATAAATAATTGAAAAAAGTAACAAATATTTACTTGTATCAACATTATACAAAAACACAGATGAGCCATGAGAAATTAAGGAGACACCATACAAATAATTTCAGCAATAAGAACAATGTGAAATGAACACACAAGAATACAGAAATAAAAGAAATTGTCCTTAATTTCTTCAGTGATATTTTCCTTCAAAAGAAGAAAAGAATAAACCAATTTTGAGTTGCAGTGATAGCAAAAATTGCCTTATTTTACTTAATTTCTGTATTAGATAACATTATTTCCTTGTTTTATAGTCAGAAAGGGAAGCACAAAATGATGAGCTGACCTGTCCATGGAGACCCAGTCACACAGCATCCTGAATTAAATGAGGGTGGTCCTGGAAACTATGCTAATACCTGAAGGACATTTCAGAAAACATTTGTATTACCCCCCTCTTATTTATAAAAAGAGTTACATTAGAAATAATAAAATTGGAAAAAAGCAGATGGGCTGATGATGTTGATGCTTGGAATTAGGATGAGTGCCTTAATCCTTCCAGGCTGCTATGACAAAATGCCACAGACTTGGTGGCTTATAAACAACAGAAATCTACTCCTCATAGTTGTGGAGGGAGAGAAGTCCAAGATTGAGGCTCCAGCAAGTTTGCTGTCAGAAGAGGCACATTCATTACAGATGGAGCCTTCTAGCTGTGCCCTCACATGGTGAGGACAAAGGAGGCCCTTGAGGCCTTTTTTATAGAGATACTAATCCCATTCCTGAGGGCTTACCTCCCAAAGCTCCCACTTCTTAACCAACACACTGGGGATTAGATTTCAGTATATGAAAGACCATGCAGACCATGCAGTTATGCAGTTATGCAGTCCATGGTAAGGAGGATGATTCAAGAATTTTCATTCCAGGAACAAAAGTGAAGTTTAAAAATGTACATGCTGGATCCAAGAACTCATTAGATGTTACCAGCATGGCCATAATAAATTATTTTTCTTAGACCTATTTATTTTTTAAAACAGTAATAATGATTACATACAATTATCTGGAACATTTATATTACTTGTTGCATAAATAGCATCAATTATCTTATGCCCATTGTAAACCCACCAAGGGATGGAGTGAAATATGTAAAACGAATTAGTAAACTGGGCATGGTGGGGCATTCCCATAATCCCAGTACTTGGGAGGCTAGGACAGGAGGATCACAGGTTTGAGGACAGCCTCAGCAACCCAGTGAGGCTCTGTTTCAAAACAAAAAAATAAAAGGGCTGGGTGTGTAGCTTAAAGATAGAATGCCCCTGGCTTCAATCTCCTGTACCACAAAAAAAGAACAAGGAAGAAAAGGAGAAGGAGGGGAAAGAGGAGGGGGAAAGACAAGGAGGATGAGAAGGAGGAGGAGGAGGAGGAGAAGGAGCAGGAGAAGGAGGAGGAGTAGGAGGAGGAGCAGGAGGAGGACCAGGAGGAGGAGCAGAAACTCAGAGATCTGTAATAAAATTAATGAAAGTTGTTGGTGGTTCAACTTCTGTAGCTTTAAACAACTTGAATTTTCTCTGGAACTAATTTTCCAAATGGGACCTCTGCTAGCACTTACCAGCAGTCTTCCCACATTGGAAACATGAATGAAAGACAGTGCAGGGCAGTGATCATCAGGACAGGATCATATAAAGGAATGGCCTCAGGCTTTCTCACTGAGTCCTGCTTTTTTCCCTTTGAGGCTTGGCTTGTTGATTATTCCTGTCTGAGCTGTTCTATCATAAAGGCCCTAGAGCTCAAAGAAACTAAAGTAAGCTCATCGATATAAAATTAAGCTTTGCAGAGAACACAACAAAAGGATGTAGTCTCTTTAGAAATCTAAAGATCTATGAGACTGGCTCTTTCTAGACATTTTTATTTTGTCCAGGAGAGATGACAAGCAACTGTCGGTTTATATAGATAATGCCTGGGAAGCCCAGCAAATGACATTCTACACACTAAGAGGTTTCCCACACTTGACTGTTTATGTAGCTCAGATGTGAACCTGGAGCACAGGACCAGTTCCACTGCAAGAGGACCCCTGACTATAACTCTATATTTATAATTCTATAGCATCAAAATTGAAACAAGTGAAAGAGCTTTTTTAAAACTATTCCAATATCTAATGTCTAATGTGTCCAAATGTTTTAAAATGTTGCTGCTTTTTGCAACACCCCTCCACATACAAATTAAATTTGGGGGACCATAGAACCAAAATCTGCACAAATACATTCTTATAATCTATACTGATGTCTTACATGCCCATAGATAGTTGTGTCTACACACACACACACACACACACACACACACACACACACACACATACTTATGGTGTCAGCAAGTTATCATTATCATGCCATTGAGGCCAATATCTGAAATGGAAATAATATCACATCATTACCTTATTCTGAATTTCTTCAGAGGTTACTATTAGGCCTTCCAGTAAATGTCCATGCCAGACCAAAATAGAGACATGCGAAGCCAGTTCACGACTTATTTCCAGTAAGCAGAAATTTTACCTTTTAATTTCTCCAAATTACTGAGGGCAAGTCTCGGTGATATTGGACTAAAGAATTTGAGGAGCTGTCTAATAAGCAGCTACACACACATGTTTTGCATTTCAGAGATAAAGAATTCATAGTTTATCAGTGCATTCTCAAAGCTAGATTACAACCTCTGCCATATATGTATTTTTGTAGCACTGTAGGAATCTCCCAGAGGAGAACATAGTTTTCTTCTCATCTTATCGTGAGGCTAGCATAAGTCAAATGAACAATAAAAAATTCAGAACTAAATTTGTGTAACTAGAATAATTTCTGTCACTATTTAAGTTATACAGGAGAACAATATAGATTTTACTCCATAGAGAAAAACACATATGTTAAAATATTATATAAGATCTTTGCTTCAACAATGTCCTATTATTATTATTATTATTATTTTAATAGGGTCTCACTAGATTTCTGAGAGTCTTGCTACATTGCTGAGGCTGTCTTCAAACCTGTGATCTTCCTGTTTCAGCCTCCCAAGTGCTGGGATTACAGGCATGCACATTACTCCCAGTATAGATATTTTTTGATGACATCAAAATAATTTTTAAAAGAGTCAAAGAGCCAATTGTTCCCTGAGAGTTAAGAATCCTGATTCTAATATCAATATACAAATGGTTTACTTATTAATTATGTCCAAGTTAAACAATGATTCTTGTAAATGTATTTCCCTTTGACAAACACATTTAATCCATGAACAACTCACTGTTTCTGTCACTTCTGTTTACTTTAGGCTATGTGTGCATTACTGCCAAAGAGTTGCTTTTAGTCATCTTAGTCCAAACTAACAGAGAGCTTGGCTTCAGAAAGAAAAGTCCAGCCCAGAGATAGATTAGCTTGGTTTGTCTCTTCTTTCAGATTTATGCTTCTTGAGAGTCTGTTTTTTTTTGTTGTTGTTGTTTGCAGTACTGGGGATTGAACTCAGAAGCATTCTACCTCTGAGCTACACCCCCAGCCCTATTTTTTATTCTTTATTTTGAAACAGGGTCTTACTAAATTGTGGAATGCCTCACTAGGTAGCTGAGGCTGGCCACAAAACCTGGATCCTCTGGTCTCAGTCTCCCAAATGCTGGGATTACAAGTGTGCAACACCACGCCCAGCTAGAAAGAGTATTGTTTTGGGCTATCTCAAGAGCCAACTTTGAATCTGAGCACTATTCAGTCATGACAAAGAATTCATAACCTGGTTGTCTAGTCCATATGTAGGCAACAGTAATATTGTTGAGAATATTAACTTTTGTTCATTATGTTAAATGTTATATGATACATGAATAAACTACAGACAACTGGGTGCTCAGAGACTCAGTTATATGGTTACCTATCAAGTTGGCTTCTCACTGCCTGAAAAGTATATATGCTAATGAAATTAATTAAATGTTTTTCCTTATTATTTGAAGCTTGTATTCTACTGGTCATTGAATATAAATCCTGCCCTTCATTTAAGAAAATGGAAGTTTTCCTGAGCAAATAGGTTAGAGAATACTGTGTCTTGTGTCTCACTCCATTGAATCTGTATTGTAATTCTTCACTTTTGACCCTCTACAAAACAGCTGAGAGATCACAAATTGATAGTCTGTTGATGAGAACATAGATGTCAGGTTTCCCCAGTTATGATAACCTATAATCAGAGAAATTCTATCATCCTGAAAACCTCATTTTAATTAATTGATGGGCAGAGCACTTAAGTCATTTGCCACCAACCTTTCTAGAATTTGATATACACTTTAGAGCATTGAAGTGATCTAACAGAAATAAATAAAGCTTCATTTTACCTATTTTAAATATATTATCTGCCAAAAGTCTTGGTAAACAATTATTCTTTTAATATTGTTGGCATATTTTTTATAACAGAAAAATGTACTTTGAAATAAAATCACTTATCATGGACTATGAACTAATTGTTCTTAATTATTTTACCAAAACATTAGTATAGGTTTGAGTTCTATTCTCCTTTATGCTATTTATTTATTTTTGCATAGAAAAAAAAATTAGAAGTTTGACTGTTCTGTAATTTCCGCAATTACATTCAGAACTTACTTATTTGTAACTTTTTTCCCCCTGCAAATGTAGTAATAGGTTTATTTATAGTTCTTGAGATTTTTGTTTGTTATTGTTGTTAACTTTCTGAAATTAATTACTGAGTTAAATGTGGTGTGCATAGGTCCTGAGGGCTTCATGTTCAAAAGGATCAAACATTCCTTTCCCTAAAGATATAATGCCATTTCACCTCTTCTCAAGGTACCAGATAGTGATCTGGAAAATAAATTCAGAATATTTAAGTTGATCCTGGGAATTTAAAACCATGAGTCTGGATGGGGACGGCTAAACCGTTCTAAATATCCAAGCAACTGTGCCAATTCTGCAGCTTAAAAGGAAATCCAGAAATATTTGTAAAGAGCATGTAGTTGAAAGAGCATGCTGATCTTATTTTGCTATTGCAAACAAGCCAAGCCCACAGAAAAGTGCTAGCATGGTCATATTTCTTGGCTTGGAAGATAAAATATTATAATAACTTTTTTCCCACATATTTAGATTGGTGGGAATTTAATGTTTTTTCCTTTCAATAACTGCATGATCTGGACAGTAAGCTAAAAACACAAAGAAAAAAAGGGAAAGTATTAAAATTCAGAGAGATTTTAAATTGCTTAGATTTTTGATAATTGACTCATTTTGATCATCCATTTATATCTTTGCTTTTTATTTGCATATATTTCCATCTTTATACACATACATACACAAACACAATGAACATGTAATTTACATACTATCTATACATGTATGTAAATACATACATTAATAAATATAATAAATATGTTAATGCATACATAGTTGTTAGATAGCTTTCCTCTGTATTAAACTGGCAGAAACAAAAGTTGAAACTAATTTATTACTAAGTTTGGTAGAATGAGAAAGCTGCAAACTCTGGCAAAGATAGGAAATCACTATTTTAGAGAGCTTTTCCTTCACTGTGACCAAATACTGACAAGCACAACTTAGAGGGAGAAAGGTTCCTTTAGGGCTCACAGATTTACAGGTCAGTCCTTGGCCGCCGGCCTGAAGGCAGAAATGGTTCTGTAGGAGGGCAAGAGGAAAGGCTTCTCTTACCACATGGCAACCAGGAAGCAGACAGAGCCAGAGGAAGGGACCGGGGATGAACGCACTCCCCTAGGTTATACCCCAGTGACCTACCTCCTTCAGCCACACCCTGCCTGTTCACATTCACGACCCAGTAAGCTCATTCAAGTTATTAGCTAAGCAACTGATTTATTCACTGATGATATCAGAGCCTTTATTCAATCATTTCACCGCTGAATATTGTTGCATATCCAACATATTAGCATTTCCAGGGGTCATTCTATATCCAAACCGTAACAGTCACTAATAGTAGGCAGGAAGTGTTTCCTTACTTTATCATAAGCTTTTAAAATAATACTTTTGTATTTTATAGACACAGCAACATGGATTGAACTGGGGGACATTATAAGTGAAATAAATTGGGCTAAGGAACAAAAGTACCCACTCATTTGTAGAATCTGAATAAATGATTTCATAGAAGTTGGGTTTAGAATGGTGGATGTCATATGCTGGGAGACATAGTAGGGAAGGAGAGACAAAAAACTACTGATCAATAGGTACAAAGATATAGTGGATAAGAGAGAAGTTCTGGTGTCCCATTCCTTAGTAATTTGAGGATAATGATAATATACTATGTATCTCAAAACAAGAAGAAAGAATTTTGAGTACTTTTACCATGAATAAATGATATTTTTAAAGAGATAGATATATGTTTACACTGATATGAACATTATAGAATATATACATGTATTAAAACATCACAATTTGCCCCATAAATATGTACAAATTTTCTGAATAAGAATGAAATGCAGAAAACCAGTTAAAGTGCAAGATGATATGATACAGTAGGGATCTGTTCAGTAAACTATGACGCATGGGCCAAATCTGTCCACCACCTATTTTGCAATTAAAATTTATAGAGTAAACAAAGGGACAAAAAGGCAAAAACCACTGTTTTCTTACAAACGACTACAGAAAAAAGTCTTATAAAATTTTTCTTAATGTACTATTAGTTTTTAAAAAGTCTAGCCCAACATAATGAAAACTAAACATCAATATGTTTTTCATTTTTTTATTGATGTATTGTGATCATGCATCTTAATGAGGTACAAGTTGGTACACACAGGACTCACTTAACCCTTCCCCAATTTCCATCCCATTCCCTCCTCCCTCCTTCCTTCATAAGTTCAGCTTAGTGATTGACTTTGATATCTTTGTGAATGTTGCATTAGGGTGTTTCCCTCCTCTTCTCCCATTACCTTCAGTTAGGTCCCCTTCTTTGCTCATCTAAGGTTTCTCCTTTGTTGAGAGTCCCTTCTATGACCCATTTTCTCCCTAGCTTCTGCATATAAAGGAGAGAATCCAATTTTTTTTTTACTTTTCGTGACTGACTAATCCCACTTAGCATAATGTTTTCCAGTTCCATCCATTTCCCTGCAAATGACATGACTTTATTCTTCTTTATGGCTGAGTAAAATTCCATTGTGTACATATCCCATAGTTTTGTAATCCATTCTTTTGTTGATGGACATCTTGGCTAGTTCTATATTTTGGAAATTGTGAATTGTGTGGCTATAATCATAGTTAGAATAAAGCAAATTTTAAATAAAATGGCCTGTAGTGGATTTCTTCTTACTATTGAAAAGGTCAAGCTTAACGGGCACTTTTGATGCATCCACATTGAGACCCTCCTTAAGATGATGCCCTTAGTCTTCCAGAGCCTCCTCTGAATGAATTCCAACCAAACCACCTACTCTATCAACAGGCAGTGATGGCTCTTGCCAAGGCATTGTGGGCTTGAGTCAAATTTATGTGCTCTAGGCTTTGCAGTTTTCTCTTCTTGTATGAATTTCTATTCTTCTCACTTGCTGAAGCCTTTCTTTACTTCTATCTCACTCCATTCCTAGGTAAGCATTCCCTGATTATGGTAGCTTGCTAGGCTCTCTTCGTGTTCTGAACTTCAATTATACTGACTGCCCAAGCTATCCTCATAGATTTTATGATAGTCTATTCATGTTGTGTGATATGTGAAATATCTTAATCCACTGATTAATTCTTTCCTTCTAATGTAGTGCCAGTGGCCAGCCCTCGTGGCAGCAGGGTCAGGAGTTCTTCCATAGGTGTGGATTGAGACAAGGTCACGAGAATACTCTCACACTCAATTCAGTGTTGAAGTGCATCTGTTTTATTGTTTTATCAGTCATTGTTTTATACTAATTTTTTACAATGAGGCATATAGAACAGGAATTTTTACAGACTTGTTTTCCAAAGGTTATCCTCAACCAGTTAAGGTTACAACATGTATATAAAAATTCTTTTCCATTAGTTAAAATATTTACAATTTTGTTTTGCCCCTTTAAGCAGTGTTCTATCTTATTTTAGATAGTTAGTGGGTTCTGGGAGACCAGGCAGTGGGGAGACCAGGCAGTAGCCATTTAGATAAACATGCAAAGCCTGTTTCTAGACTAATGTTTGTTGTCTTGAGGCACTGCTTTTTTTCAGCTAAGAGATCAGTATCTGTCAGGCCACATGTTTCTAAGAAGTTTTCCTTTATAATTAATATGAAAGTAAAACACAAAGCACCCAAAATTTCCAGAATATAATAATGCAAAGTGAGATATGCCACGAGTTCCTTCTTTTGGAATCGTCTGCCTTGCAGAACTCCAGCGGACTGAGCCTTGCTCAAGATCCAGCTATTAAGGTGTTGTGGCAATGTAGCACGTGATGCATAGTAGACCTCTAATATATACTTGTTAAATGAATGAGTCCCTCCTGACTAAACTTATTCAATCTCCTCAGATTCCCCCAGTAGTCAATTGCTCTACTATTTTTAGCTTGACTGGGATGCAACTTACTAAGTATTGGTTGTTGAGGGTCTCTAAGTTGCTGAGGCTGTCTGTCAATTCTTAGTGTAGCTAGAAATTTGAGAGTTGTATCCTCATGGTTTCTTTAAGGAGAATAATAATATAATGTGGGTGAAAAATCACAGCATTATCTTTACATACCAGGAAGCAAATATTTGGCCATCATTTGTATGAAAAGTTTTATACTTTTCGTAACCTATCTTTGTTCAGAAAGAAAGAGTAGAAGAGGGGTGAGGCAAAAGAATGAAGGTTCCAGGGTATTAGCTGGTGCCTATGTATGAGTTAAATCTGTTTATGTATGGTGTATAAGGCATATTTTACAAATGGAGCAAAATCTCATTCTTGGAAGAGAAGAGAGATCACTTTTATCTCTTTTTAAAATGTTTGGCAGCATCAGCACACTTTCAATGCAGCACCTTTGATGTCTAGCTACTTGTAGGAACTCTAGTCTGAATGCTGAGAAGGGATTTTCTAGACCTGATAATGCCACTCTTTCTACTTTCCCTTTCTCTTAAAATTGTGCTTTTTTTTTTCTAGGCATGAATTCATTCTATTCTAACATCAGCTTTTCTATTTTCTGTCTTTGGTATTTAATTTCAGTTTGGCAAACATTTCCCAAGCACTTGATATGCATTGGACACTAAGCTAACATGTAGTGATATCACAGAGAAAATATATGGTCTCTGATTTAAGAAGTACACAGAGCAGTTGGACACCCTGGAGCAGCCAATTTCCATAAAGTGAGATCAGTACCAGGTAAGAAGTAGCCCAGGTGTGTTTCAACACAAAAATGGGCAATCAAGTCAGCCTGGGTAGGGGGGTGGAGGGTAGGCTCTCACACATGCTTCCTCATCACATTGGGCTTTGCATATTTTAGGACTACAGTGGACTTAACCCAAGGTGTCTCTTGAATTCACCCATCTCTCCCCTGCCCCCAGCAAGTGGTTTAAATGTCTCATTGTTAATCACTTTTTGCTATAAATTATTCAAATAAAACAATACTTGTTGCTCTGTATGATGTCTGAAGGAGGCCAGAACATTTAAAAGTAGACAAATATCATATCCATATTCAAGCAATGTGCCCAAGTGACTCAAGCTGTGAATATGCTTAATTGTAGAGAAAGCACACAATTAGCATATGGATTATGCTCCAAAGCTTACTCTTTATAAAAATTGTTCAGAATGCATTATATAATTTTCTCATAGAAAACGAAACTATATATTACAAGGCTAGTCCATGAAAGTCTAATTAGATTATAATGTAGCTATTATATTATATATTTATCCTGAAAATCATTAAAATTATATTACTCACCCAAAATTGGAAAGATTAAATATCCAGTAATGGGGCCTAAATAAAATAAATTTTGTTTTGGCTAATTAGCTGTATAATAGAATGCTGGAAAGCCATTGATGATTACCCTGCAAAAGGATATTTTCAGGCCTTATGAGTGTTCTGATTTAAAGTATTAGGTTATACAAAAATGTAAAAAGCACAATACAAAAGTTTCTCATTATTCTACCCTCAAGAAGCCTCTAGTATTAATGCTTCAGCTTGCATTGTAGACTTTTTTTTTAAAAGAAGTATTCATACAAATGGGAAAATATCTTTTAATAATATATTGTTAATAAACAGAGAGATACATAGCCAGGTGTGATGGCACATGTCTTTAATCACAGTACTTGAGAGGCTGAGACAGGAGGATCCCAGGTTCAAGGCCAGATTCAGTAAGTTAGGGAAACACTTAGCAACTTAGTGAGACCCTATGTCAAAGAAAAATATAAAAAGGGCTGAGTGTAGCTCATAGGTAGACAGCCCTAGAGTTCAATTCCAAGTACCCCCCAAAAAATAGAGAAACATTTCTGTAAAAACTTTCTGTAGATAGTGATACAATGTTTCAATAGTAGTTTGGGAATGAGTCATTTTAATTTAATTTATATTTTGTTGTTTTTCTGAATTTATTTCATTTTATGTGTTTGTGCTTTGCCAAATTTTTGAAATTCCTAAATTCTTTTTCCTTCAGAATTTGACATACATGTTGCTTTGTAAAGTGACTTTGTAAAATAAGGATTCTTCTCCATCCATCATTTTCAAGCATGGGATTCATTATCCCTCTCAATATGCTTTCTTTTATCTCATAGCTCTTATCAACACTTGACATACTATGTATGCATTTATTTATTCTCTTTTCACTTGTACTAAAAGGTGCATTCCATGGAGGCAGACACTGTACCTAGTTTGGTTACTACATACTTCCAGCAACCTAGACAAATGGCAGGAATGTAGAATGTACACAGTAAATATTGTTGAAAGAAATATCTGATGTAAATAAATTACTATATAATTATAAAAGTACTGTTTTCAGACTGTATATTTGAATAGCTAGATTTAATAGTACTTATTCATTGCACTATTTTAACTATAGCTATTCAAACAGCAAAAACAACAACAAAAAAATCAACAGCTACAATTTGGAAAAATATAACCTTCCAGATATTAAACCCTAGTGGTTTAACAAAAGAGTTTTACATAGTGAAAGAGGCCAACATAGAGCTTTCTTGAGATTCTGATGTAGTCTTTTAAATTATTGCAATATTTTATGGTAGCCACTAGGTCTAATAACCAACCTTCTAAAATACATGAAACATCAGTCTGATACTTGCCCAGTAAATATGCACTGCAGTTTTATTTTCAAATATGTGGATCAAAAATTGATTGGAAGTTGGGAGTAACTGAAGGGAAGGCAAAGGGGAAGGGATGCTGAGATGGCATTGAGCAGTTTGTGAGCAAGATTTAGATATGATCTAACCAAATGAATCATTCAAGTTACGCTAAATTACACAGAAGAAAGAAACATTTTTATGTATCATTGGCTTGAACCAACAACAATTCCTTTTTTGCTTATGTTGTGCGCATCAAGTTCAGAATGAGCTCAAATTCACATCATTTTTGTCCATTTCAGAGGACCTGCGATGAAGAGCCTCTTTTTTTCTTTTTCGTGGTACTGTGAATTGAACTCAGCGGCATTCTACCTCCGAGCTATACCCCTAGCCCTAATTTTTTATTCTTTATTTTGAAACAGGGTCTCACTAAGTTGTGGAGTGCCTCACTAGGTAACTGAGGCTGGCCTCGAACCCAGATCCTCCGGTCTCAGCCTCCCAAGTACTGGAATTACAAGCATCTTTTTGACCTGAAAAATGGGGAAAAGAATCTTTTGCAGACAGCAACATACATAGCCCTGGCTCTTTAAATATCTTTCAAGCGGAGCACACCAACTGCTTCTATTTATATTCTTTTTGTCAATGATAGACACATGACCACGAGTAAAGCCCATCTTACCCTGTTCCCTGAAGGAGAACAAAAACAAATGTTTGCCAATAGTTCTAAAGACTTCACAGCAGAAGAGAGTAAATGGGATTCTATATGTGAAGGAGTATGTGATTTAAAGGAAAAGAAAAGCATGAACATTTATTTTCAGCCCAGTTCTCGGCTGGGAACAAAACAGACAGACTATATTTCCTCAAATTAGGAAGCATGTGAGCTTCCTCATTTGCAACGTGGCAGGGTACAGGCCTGAGGAAAAAGTGTGAATACTTTCATCACAGTAATATTTAACTTTATATTTGCATATTTCTAAGTTATGTGTTTCAGACACATTCCATTTTCACCTACATACTATATTCCTATAAGTTAGTAAATGTAATTGGAACTTTAATAGTAATACTATCAGTGTTTTTCGCCATGGGTTAGAAGCTTAATGAGCTCAATGTCTTCTATTGACTTTAAGCACTCCAAGTCTCTAACAACCAAAGAAATCACAGAGCATCAAAACCTATGATGTGCTTTGCTTAATAGTAAGTAACTTAAGTATAGCAGGATTATTCAGGTTAACTTGCTGCTTTCAAAGTTCAGTTATTACTATATTCAAATAACTTGGCTAT
This sequence comes from Graphiurus murinus, assembly GCA_004027655.1. NCBI lineage: Eukaryota > Metazoa > Chordata > Mammalia > Rodentia > Gliridae > Graphiurus > Graphiurus murinus. The sequence continues at coordinate 968 of PVLC010002479.1, read as the reverse complement.
GGTTATCTGAATCTAGAAACCAAGTAAAGTAGGCATTTCTCTGATTTCTGTGATTCTTAGTTGCCAGCATTACTGCTTCTCTTTCCATTTTTTCCTTTATTATAATTTGCTAATACATTAGTCTGCTCCCTCTGGATACCAGTACAATGCAGCTTTTAGCTCTGTTTATGGGATACAGGAATACACATCCTGCCAAGAGATTTCACATTGAGCTACAAATTACTATCACCAATCATTTTTTTCCATTTCATTCTTCTCCTTATGGGCATGGGATTAGTGTAAAGATCCCATTAGCGATAGTGCCATTATGGGGAGAGCATTTTTTAAAGTAAGAAATCAAACTAAATAATTTTCACAATGTCCAGGTATACATGAATATGAAATATGTGGATTATTTTCACCATGAAAAATAAATAATATCTAGCAACACAGTGGGGGTTTTAGTATGGGCTTTCTTCTGTAAGCTGAGGCAATAAATGTGGCTAAAAATAGACTCAAATGTATATAGTGAATGTATGAGGAATACAGAGTGTTTTGAAGAAATGGTTGTTTTGCCTACATTGTAATCTTTTTTTTTTTTGTTTTGTTTTGTTTTATTTTATTTTTTATTTCTTTTTTAAATTTTTTAGCATAGAATTTTATACATTTCTTGGGTATAACAGGGTTAATTACACATTTTTGTTGGGTACAAACTAGTACAGGTAAAGACATCCATGCACATATTTCTCATTAACCCTTCCCCAATTCCCACCTACCCTCCCCCTATCTACTGGTCAGTTTAGTGATTGACTTTGATGTGATCTTATAAGTACATCATGCTCATTAGGGTGTCCCCCCCTCCTCCGTTACCTTCCATTAAGTCAAATTTTTGTTCACCTAAGAATTCTCCTTCACCTGGAGTCCCTCTTATGTCCCATTTTCTCCCTAGCTTCCACATATTAGGGAGAGCATTTGATTTTTAACTTTTA
>PVLC010002478.1:62188-114259 GCA_004027655.1 Graphiurus murinus | reverse complement strand
GTACTGGGGATTGAACTCAGGGGCATTCTACCTCCGAGCCATACCCCCAGCCCTATTTTTTTTTATTCTTTATTTTGAAACCGAGTCTCACCAAGTTGCAGAGTGCCTCACTAGGTAGCTGAGGCTGGCTGCGAACCCGGATCCTCTGGTCTCAGCCTCTCGAATGCTGGGATTACAAGCGTGCGCCACCACGCCCGGCCTCTTGTCCTATTCTTTTTCTGAGATCTTTAATAATACAAATATAATTCTAAGTATATAGGCAATTTCATACACAAAGATTTTGCTACAGAAATTTTCAAATATTGGAAAAAAAAACTAGAAATAACTTACGAATTCTAAAATCAGTATAAAAATGATTGTGCACACATTTATAAAATATAATATTGATCTTAAATATTTTGAAGGAGCTATTATATAAAAATATTTATGTTCTAATACTGAGTTTAAAGATATAAAAAGTTTTATAATACCTATAGCATTATTAAATTTAAAGGATCAAATCCACACATAGAAAAAATGAAAACAAATACATAAAAAATATTATCAGTGGCAATTTTTTGAATCATGGGAATGAAGGGCTTTCCTTCATATTTCTTTCTTTTGTATTTATAAACTGTAATGACTATTTCTTTTGTAATGGAAAATATTTTTACTACTCTGTTTTGATTTTCAATGCTATGATGTTTTCAGACTTTAAGACAGTTTTATAATTTATGATGTGTATATAAAAGGGCTTATGTTACAGTTCTTGAAGGAAGGTAGATTTTGCTTATGTCCCACTCCCTGGACACTGGGCAGTGCTTAGAGTCATTTTTAGTTATCACAACTCAGAAAAGCTACTACTGGTACTTAGTTGACATGGCAGCCAGGAATGTTGCTGATCATCATATAATGTAGAGAACAAAACCCCCAAGAATTATGTAGGCCCAAATGTCAATAGTGCCCAGGGTTGAGAAAACTTGCCTAGAATGTTGAGAAATTATAGCAATTCAAGACTGCAGTGGAAACTCTGAAAAGAGTATTACCAGAACCTCTGAATAAACTTGCCTATCTGTTATCTACCCACCCATCCACTCACTCCCACAAGACACTAAGAATGTGGAGATAAGTGCTCTCTCTGCCTCTGTGGTGCTTGCAGCTTGGAAATCAAGAGTTTAATGTAGTTTGAAGTGCTAAAATAGAGTGCTTTGGGATAACAGAAATGGGCACTTAATCCAATAAGGTAGTTCAAGGGAGGCCTTCTGGAACAGATGGCTCCTGGACTAAGCTTATAAGATAAGAAGGAGTTAACCAGGTAAAGACCAGTGGGAATTGTATTCTAGACGGAGGAACATAGCAGGAGCGAAGGCATGAAGCATGCAACAGCCTGGGGTGTCAGGAAGCAATAAGGAGCATGATAGTATTGGCACATAAAATGGGCACAGGCAAGGGTTGGAAGACACATCTGGGCCACAGTGTCTTTTTATGCCTGAAGAAGTCCAGACATGCTTTCTGGAGGAAGAATTATGGACTGAGTTGAAGGTTGAAAACATGTTTCTGGAACTATGAGAGGGGGAGGACATTCTGGAAGAAAGAACAGCGTGTTCAAGGGGAATGTGGCTGCTGAAGACAGTAGGAGATGCTCGGGGAAATTCACTGCAGTGCTGCTGGGACATGAAGAAGGAAAAGGAGGGAGAAATGAGCAGATGTGATGCTGGACAGGTAAGCACTGCCCTGATTCTGATCCTTTATATGATATTTAAAGACAATTAGATTTCCCTTCATAGGCAACGTAGAAGAATCTTGAGCCCGGACTCAGTCGTCATTCCTTTAGTTTAGACTTGTGAAACTATGAAGTCAGATTGGAAGAGAAATGGAATGAAGATGGGATTGAGATGAGACCAGTATATTGATTTAAATGGACAATATCTCAAAGTGGGAAGCCTACTGATAAGTATTTGTTGGGCCTCCATGCTATCTTCTGCTAGCTGAGGTAGAGGAGTCCATCCTCTCTAGCTAAGGAGAAAATGAGTAACCACAAATGAAGTAAGGGGAAAGACTATGCACAAAGACTTGTTGCTTATTACTACCAAGTGTTATATTTGCTGTATAAGACACATCAGGACTAAATGGATTCAGGTTATGGAGGAAAGATGGTATTAAAGAGAGGGTTAGTTTTGACTTGAGCTGAAGTTGGGGTAGTAGGGTATGTAGGAGAAGGTAATCTGGGGAAAGGGACTGATGAAGGTAGGCTCTGGAAACTATAATTGTATGACGTTGGTGCATAAAAATGATAAGCTAGGTTTCGTCAGTTGTCAGTACTTCTCAAGGATCATGTCTGATGCTGAGTGCCAAAAGTGCCACTTGAGTTCAACTTAGTGGTCACCTCAGTGAGACTTTTATTAGAAAGTCCTCATCTTCTAAATAGGAATGGCCAGTATGTCTTTTATGTCCCTCTACTCTCTGTAGAGAGATGACATCAGGGCAACCTATTACACCCAATTTTTTTCTATGTTTATTTGCACATGAAAGAATCTTAGCCAAATTATGTTTTTAAGTTTCCAATGACCAGTACAGTGCCTGGTACAAATATTTTTAATGGATGATTGACAGATTGATTATGTTTAAGAAGGATGATGGAAATGGAGAGAAAGACAGCAATAAAACTATAAGCAATATCCAGTGTTTATTGCTTTCTAAGTGCCAGTTGCGTTAACAAATATCACTTAATTCAAATCTCACACTAATTCTATGAGACAGCTACTATAATTCTTTTCATTTTATACATGAGAGAAATGGGGTTCAGATGAATCTATACCTTATCTAAGATCATACAGCAAGGAAAAGGCACAACTGTAAACTGACTCCAGTCTGTCTAACTTCAAATAAAATATCTTAACCACTACTATGTGTTTAAATTTTAAGGAAGTCCAGAATTCTTAAGGTGTTTTAAGAAAAAATGTTTTTTGATCCAATGTACTTGTCCTAGACTCAAAAGACTCAGTATAATTCAACAGTCTGAAGACCAATTTAATTTGAAAAGTTGAAATGTGCCTTTAACAAATACAGATAAGGGCTTATAAATTCAGTGAAAAAGCTATAATGCCACCTTGTCCAAGGGACCATGAAATCTAAAATGAAAATCAGTATGACTAGGTAACCAAAACTGTCTAGCCCCCAAACTGCCTCCTAACAGTTGATAACATCCTGTGGATTGCTTAATTTGTATAACAATCCTCTAAATTGACTTAAAAGGGTGGAATTTAGAGACAAGAAAATGTTTTGGTGGACAAATACACACATGATAATTAAAATCACTTGCCAATTTAGCAGATAATTCCACCAATTTAAATTCGGGGACTAGATTCTCCATCTACTCAATGAATCTGACTCAGAAAATCTACGTAAGTTTCCACAAAGTAATAGGCTACCAACCTGAGACCCCTGCTCAAGAGGTTCCTTTATTCTCAACTTTAAAACTGGGGCTGGCAAATTTCAACAGTAGGCCGAATCATGCCTGTTGATTGTTCTTGTATCAGCTGCAAGCTAAGCATGGTTTTATATTTAAAATAATGGTAGGCAGCTGGGAGTGGTGGTGCATGTTTGTAATCCTAGTACTTGGGAGGCTAATACAGGAGGATCATAAGTTTGTGTTCAGCTTCAGTTACTTAGTGAGGCCCTCCACAATTTCATGAGATCCCTGTTTCAAAATAATAAATAAAAAAAAATATGGTTGAGGGTGTAGCTTGGAAGTAGAATGCCCCTAGATTTGATCTCTAGTAATGCAAATAAATAAATACATACATACACATATAAATACAATAATGGCAAAATAATATTTTTGGTACATGAAATTTTTATGGAATTCAAATTTGTTTTATTTGAACATGGCCATACACATTTTCAAAAAATATATTATCTATGGCTGCTTTCAATGCACAAGAGTTGACTACTTGTTAAGGAATGCATGACCCAGGAAGCCTAAAATATAAAATATTTAGTATAGAAAAAGCTAGATGACCACTGCTTTGGAATAAAGCTCAAGAGGTGCGAAGGAATTCATAAGAACCTGGTGAAGACCACATTCTAGATGTCTTGGGCTTGGCCTTGCAGATCTGTTGCTGATCTCAACTGTTCTCAAAGTGTGGACCCTGGACCAGAAGCATTGGCCTAAGAATTAGATTATAAACTCAGATATCTCTTCTGTATAGTCCACACTCCTGTTCTTCTCTACCATATGCTGCCCTCTTTCTTTTTTTGCAAAGAGCATGCAGCCCCTCATTTCTAGAATGAGTTGTCCTAGTTTATTGGCTAGATTTTGGTTTGCTCTTTTTAGATATATAGCAGGTCACTGACTATCAACATCAGACAAGATCACTCTGTATCCATGATCAATCAAGAGAAAAACATGACCACTCAATATCCTATCAGAACAGAGGTAAAAACATGAACTTTAAACCATGAACATAAGTGTCCCTTTATTTTAGCTAATGCAAGTATTATTGCTTTTTTACTAATTACAGCTTCTGTCTACTCTTCACTACTTATACAGAGGATTAAGGTTACCAAATGAGTGATGAACTATAGTTAATTCAACCACAGGTATGTTTTCCTGGTGATTTCTGACTGGAAAGCATTAGGAGGTATTGATCACTCCACTCTCACTTTATCCCCCCACCTTCCAGAGTGAAGATGGCAGCCCTCCTCTCTCAAATGGGGTGAGGGATATTTTCTCAAAATAGGCAAAGCTAGCATGATGTACTTTTGTGAACATATCAAAGTCAATCACTAAACTGAACTTGAGAAGGAGGAAGGAGGAGGGAGTGGGGTGGGAATTGGAGAAGGGTTAAATGAGAAATGTGTGCATGTATGCCTTTATCAGCTGTACCTAACAAAGATGTATAATTACAATGCACCAATTAAAAATAAAATTTAAAAAAAGAGTTCTAAAACAAATCAGTACCAAGCACATTACCAGGTCCAGAGCTGACACTTAGTATTTTAAGTGGTTTAGTGGACTTTTTAAGTGCCAAACTTACGATAAAAAAAAACTATTTTAGAAAACTGACTTTCTTTTTAAAATATAGTTCAAATTTCTATTTTTAGTTCCTAGTCTCTACCTGTCATAGTCTTTGATCTCTCAACTCTTGAGATTTTGAATGTCACTGTCTTCATGTAGTCTTCTCAGAAATCATCCAACTAGATGAGATGGCTCTTCTGTGAGTTTTCCGAATCTCTCTCTCTCTCTCTCTCTCTCTCTCTCTCTCTCTCTCTCTCTCTCTCTCTCAAGAGATACTTTTTCATCTTAGATTAGTTATTCATGAACTATTTGGTTTCTAAATAATCTGAACATTTCCTAACATCAGAAAAACACCCTGCTGCCTTCTATTCCCCTACACACAGTAGGTACTTCATACATATTTGCTAAATTGCAGCTGTAAATCTAAAAATTTTAATAGTTCCAGAATGGAGGTAGGCTACTTTCCCAGCCAAACCAAAGCCCAACTAAGATTAGCTTCCATAACTCACAGCTGGATGTTTCAAATGAAAACTACTTCCCAGGGCCACGGGGTTCTAATGAACAGCCCCAGATGCTTTGCTTACGTGGGTATCTTTACTTTCTAGAGGAATTTTGATGTGAAATCTCACCATCAGGAAAAAAGAAAAAAAATACAAATCATGAAAATCTCAATCAACTAATCAACAATTTTCAGGTCAGCAGGCATACTTGAAGGTGGCCCTGGTGGTCCTTGATTGCATGGTTACTGTATGGAAGCAGATGTTATTCATTCCATAATTTTCTTTTAATATCTTCTCTATACCCAGCACTGTGCAAAACAGCAAGCATAATTACAATCAAGGAAGCAATGAAACTGTGTCGACTCCTCTCACACTTTCTTGTTGTTGTTCCAGGAATCCCATATGGTGTACCATGTTCCTGTGCTTGTACAGGGTGTTACCTCACCCGGTGCCTTATATATATAGTACTTGCATAAGTACCTTTCTCGCACATTAATTTGATAAACTGCTCTTCATCAATAAAAACCAGGCTTAGATGTCATCTCCACCATGAAGTCACCTCTGACTTTGGTCTCTTCCATTGGAACTTAATTCCTTGTCTTGGAGTTACTTGTATTGCTATATTTATCAGGACACATTGCAATTTATTTGTTTGGATTCCTTTTTACTTATATGACTGTGACTTTCTGGTGGGCAGTGACTCTTTTTCATTCACCTTAGTATCCTGGGTCTAATATAGTGCATATTTTAGACTATCAAGAAATAGTTATCGATTGCTCTCCATTGCTTAAAAAAAAAAATGGCAAAATACTGGTAATTATGGAAGCTGGTTGAGGCATATCAATGATCTTATTTTTATACTTTGTTTATGTGTAAAATTTTCCAAGACAAAAGGTTCAAAAAAACGAAGAGTTTGCAAGATGTCATATAAATCTATTGAGATTTTTAAGTCCCTATCACAAATGGAGTTACTATCTCTAGAACTGGGGACTCCATGCACTTCACTCTTTTCTCATAAGAAAGATACTTAAAGCCAAACAACATTGCCCTGAAATAAAATACAATTATGCTATTTCAGAACAATTGCAGGTCACAGATACTATATTGAAGGAGAGTTTCTGGGTAAACTGGAAATTGACAGTTCACTCTAAGCATCCTATTGTGGAGGGAATTCTATGGATTTTTGTCTTTCTTGTCTCTTAGCTGTATTGCTAAGGTACTCTTTGTGAGTACCTCTGCTTCCACCCACTCATCTCTGAATTTGTCTTTCCCTACTCTCTGGTTGACCCACCTGAAACACTGATCATTCCCATTTGCTTCCCCAAAGTTAAATACTTGGGATCAATGGCTCATCCCTGGTGAAAGAATAATTGTGCATTACCAGTGCTGAAGCCACAGTGGCCTGTCCAGCCAACTCTCCCATTTTAAAACCTTAGTCCCATGTACTACAAGCCTCATCTGAATCACTACTCTAATTCCTGTAAGCCATTTGATGCTGTCAGGGATTGGGAACACAGTCCAAGCTCTTTGCTCTGCCCGGAATCTTCATCTCTCATTCTCCAATTTGGGAAGTTCTTCCCTCATTTCGAGGTTCTATACAACTGTTTTTTTTTTTTTTTTTTTCCTCTGCAAAACCTTCGCCAGAACCCTTTTAGAATGTGCTACTTCACCTATGCCTCTCCAGACCATTGCTTACCTCTATGCCCGGCATTTGTTTCTTCTGTCTTGGTAAATTGTTCCTTACTAGAATGTAGGTTTACTGAGACCTTCCTTTAATTCGTTTTGTACCTTTCCATCATCTCAGTCAATACCCTGCACACATTTAGAATTCACCATGTTGCATATTACATGCTAAATGATGAAATTAATCTTGTGAGTATTCTTCTCCATTCCCCTTATTGATGAGTGGATACATGTAAAACCTCAAATCTCTATATTAAAATCTCATTAGTCATTTTAATCCTCTTTATAAATTACTTTTGCTTCCAAAATATTGGATTTCAATTGAAAGAGATTTTAAATAGGACTTTATCAAAATTGAAAACTAATTTAAGTGGGAGAATTATTTCTCTGAACACATTTTCTCTCCGTGACTGATTCTCTCCAGCCTTAGAACTGACAAGCTTTGGTGATACTGCTTTATCTCAACACTAACATAGACCTTCTCTTCAAGTAGACTCAGAGGTATTTTCTAACTGATACAGAGTCACACTGGAGGAAATATTCCCTGATGGCACCATTGAAGTGTCATGTCTACTAAGGATATTATGTAAGCTCACTGTTACCTAAAAGAAGCTCGGGTTTCTGCTCTGGGTCCCCTCATCTTCACTTCCCCACCAAGAACAATAGCTAATTTCCTGGCAAATTATGGCCCATATTTGCTAAGCAGTGCAATCTCAGTGAAATGTTTGGCAATCTACACAGGACTAACCCTTGCCCTCTTTTTTATTATTTCCAGCAAGAAGGAATGGAGATGCAATTTCTGTGGCTTGTTTTTTAACTGTCTTTTGTTTTTTAATCCTCAACTTGGCTTGTGATTAAAAAGTCTAGGTTCAGTTCCTGTTTAGACATTGTTATAGTCTGAGAAAACACAAGCAAGGAGTCTAGGGCAGATTTCTCATATTCTTATTGGGTCTCATCTTTGGACTCTACTTGAACTTACCATTCTTCATCATTGAATATGTATCATCTATGGCAAAAATTCAGTTCAGACCTCAGAAGGAAAGGGGCTTTGGATATCACTTGGCTGGTCTTTGTTCCAATCTGCCTCTAGTCTATAATAAGAGTCAGTGGTCTGGCTTAGCTCATTTACATCCCATGCTTAGGTTCAGATCAAAGTCTTGTAGAAATTAAGCAGCCTTTGTGGGATCTTATTTCCTATAAAAGTATTTCTCTCAGATATTTTACTAGGTTTGAGTGGTCAGTTCAGAAAAAGATTCAAGAATTCAAGAAATGTACCATGCCTGTTTTCATTTATTTTCTTTTCCAATATTAGGGAAGAGGGTCAAAAGAAAAGTGTGTTGTAGTAAGGACAGCACTGCTTAAGATTCAGTAGTTTTTGGTCTTTCCTCCTCCTAGTTAATTTTGTCTTTTGATAAATAAGTTAACCTCTCTGGGTTGCATTCATTGCCTATGTAAAAGGAGAAAAATAGACCAGACTAACATTTTCTAACATGTATTTCAGAACAAGAAAGGACTGATTTGTCAGGTAAATATGTGTATTAACTTATATATGGCAGTAAGTTACATCCTTATATTTTATCATGATCAAGACTTGCATTGTACATGCCAAGTTGCATTGTACATCCAAAGTTTTTCCAGCTTACTGCACATTTCCCACAATATCTATAAATATGCAGGCATATCTATAGAAAAACAAATTCAGATATGACTATGAATATGGTTTGGATATCCATCACAAGGAAGATATTTCACACCAGCTCAATTTTTTTTTTTTATTCTCGAGGGAGGAGTCAGGTTTACAATTCTACTTTTCATATTGTTTGAACTTAAGTTTGAAGTTTTAATCTTAAAATATTCCATTTTAAGTAATACAGCATAGAAGTTAAGAAATAAAAGCTGAGTCATTTCCAGGGGTCTTAAACTTGGGACTTTTGAATTTAAAATGTTTATACTTAACATTGGTAATAAAAGAAGTATGCACTAGCTCACATGCACATGCAAGTTGATGGGCCCAAATACATCCATTGTGATTCTTTAGATCCCAGATCTGAAACCGAGACATCTTGAGTACAGGGCACTAAATTTGGGGGCTACATCCCAACCAAGTCCAGAGAACAGAAACTAATAATTTAGTGACAAAATGATAGAGAAACAAGTTATTCTGATCATAGAAATTGTGATTAGCCTATGAGTATTTATTTAGGACACCAACATTAGTACATTGAGGCAGAACTCTTAAAATAATCACAGACTGTCATGTAAGACTGTGAGAAGTTTCCTTATGCTTTGTTTTGCTTCAAGGGGTTAAAGAAAATTACTGTGCAATATGAGAAAGGAAAAGAAAACTAATTTCTAGGGTTTTATTTAATCGTATTGCAATATTACGTTCATCATGTCTAAGTATTACTTGTCACAGATTGAGAATACTTAAAAGAAGATATGAAAATTACATGAGAACTTATCATGTTTTTTTTTTATTGGCATGAGCAGTTAGGATCTAATGAACCAATTTGGTGGAAGGAGTGACTTGCTGGTGTTAAGATACATTTGTCGTAGTCTTCAACATGTTCAGAGAAACAACCTGTGCAGATGTAGTGATGCAGTGTGTGATGATGTCATCTTAGCTATCAGATCTTAGGTCTGGTCATTTGAACTATTACAAGCAGTGTGGGAAAGTTTAAACATTTCCATCTCCTCAGATTCTACACTATGTAGGAAGTGAATATTCATAAGTTAGCAATAAGAATGCACCTTTATCTGGAAAAGAATATTAGCAAGTATCTCTGGGACTCCATCATTTCACTTGGGAAAAAAGGAAAGATAGGGAAGACAATTAACATCAAATGATTCAAGTTAAAATAGTTTTGACATATGTTACTTCAGGAAAAGTATTACTTCATGAAAGTATATATATATATTGTATATATGTGCATATATTTATAAATTCAAATTAGTAAAGCAAAGTAAACCAACTTTTTTCTTTAAACTCTCCAATGTTTGAATAAGAAAATTAATTTTGGACAACAAAAATAAAACTTATGTTAGATATATAAAATGTTTATTGGTGGCAACAGGGTTGTCTGTGCGTGCGTGTGTGTATGTGTGTGTGTGTGTGTGTGTGTGTGTGTGTGTGTGTGTGCATTTCCACTCAGGAGACAAATAAAGTGGCATTTTGGGCAGAGTAAATGAAACACATTTGCAAATTAAGTGCTCAAAGCACATTTTTGTTGAGCACCCACTAACTCAATTTTATACCAAAAGCATCCCCATTTTATACCATAATCAACAATCCAGCTCCACCCCATACCTCCTAACTAACCAGGCACACTCTGATATTCCCCTTACAAATCAAGAGTCTCTTCCAGGGGGTGGGTTTATGAATGACATTAAGGCGTGGTAGTCTACAGGAACTTGACAACCAAAAACCAACCTGCATTATCAGACCATAGTACAGTCCCAACTTCCCACCTTGGAAATTAATATATTTAACCCACAAAAGCACCACACACCCAAGTTGGTTTCCTATAGAAAGACAATGGTTCACAATCCCTTCCCTCCCAGTGTCAAATATCTGGCTAAACAGAAATGAACTGACTGGTCCCCTAGGCTACACTATGTCAAGCACGCATATTTTAAAACTTTTACTGTGAATATTAAGCCTTCAACTTTTGCAGCACCTGTGTCCAGTTGGGAACCAGAACTGACCAAAACACAGACTGGGAGCGACCACTTTACCTTCCGAAAAATCAATCAGTCCCAGCAAATGAAGCAGCTTCAGAGACGCACATATAATCACAACAATACCCACTGTTTGCAGTCCTTCCGACTCCCACTCCAGAGTCAACATCCTCTAAGCTGGCAGAGCATCCCAGCCTCCGGACCCCTTTGGAGTGGAGGGAGTTAATTAGAGAATCCGAGCCACGTCTGGCTTAGAACAAAGACTTGCAAGGGGGGAAGTGAGCCGCACTCCTCGCTGAAGCACCGTGCAAAGCCGGCGGCCCCCCGGGTGAGGACAGACCTGGGCTAAAGTCCAGTTTTGCATGCTGATCCTGGCATTTGCCTGCCGGGGCTCCCCAACCACAGCGCCCGCGCGGGTCTCTGGACTCTGCGCTGCAGCCGGGAGCGCTTGGACTTCAGAGCTGCAGGGGGGACAGCTGTTGGAGAAGTGGAGACTTAGCAGTCTCGGTGGAGAAGGGACTCTCCCAGGAAACTTGCCCTGGAGAGCTGGGCATGCTCTGGCTGGGCTGGGCTGCTGCGCGCTACTTTGCTGCCTGGGAAGCAAGAGAATGTCCCCTTTTTGCCATAGCATCTGCTCTCTCTTCTCAGAGCCTCCTCTGGGAGACAGCTCAGCCTGGCTCTATGGATGCTAGAGAAAGAAAATCAGTGCCAGAGGCCAATACTTAGAGTCCCCTTTCAGGAAGTCCATAGAAGCCCATGGGCAGGTTATTTTATTATTTTATGCATTTATTTTGAAGGGAGGCAAATATAGGAGCTTCAGTGACTTTATGAAGCTAGAATATGCAAGCCCTCCAGATTCCACTCCAGGGACCCATCTAGGGCATTATAGAGAGATTGATTCAGCCCTTATATTTACAAACATAGATGTGGGGGGAGTGCTGTTAAACACATTGTTCAGTAACTGTCCTCTGGAGTGTGGACACCACCTTCATCCTTTAAAGTCTAGCCTCAGCCTCTCGCAAAGCAAAGTTTCGCAAATTGATGATAAAATCACACGTGTGCTTGTTTAAAAACGCTCTCTTGTGGAGAGACTGATTCAGAGGATTCTGGAGTATGTGTTGTCAAAGAAGACACTCAGGTGATTCCTATCAACAGGAAGCATGGGAAGTGTCCTGAGGATCCCACAGGTGTCCTACTCCAAACCACTCCAAGCAGTGAAGCAGCTTTCTGGGAATTGTGGGGGCTCTGGACTATGCTGGGACCACACTGGCTTAATTACCCTGTTGGTTTTCTCCACTCTCCTGTAGGACAGCCTGACAGTGGAGAGGGAGAGAACCAACCCTGTATGCCCTGGCAACTCACTACGGAAACATCATGTCTCAGACCCCCGGGAACAAACTCAGATTCCACATCTTCTTTGCTACATGATCTTCCACAAGACACTTCACCTCTGAAAACAGTCCCCATTCTTGGGAATCAGTATTAGGATGCTTCACTTAAAGCTCTCCACTTAAAGGAAACTGGGAATTTAATGTAGCCATAGTATCAATTAACATTTATACAACACTTACTACAGGCTCATCAGTATCACTGTGATTTAGCAACAATTAACACATCCCCTAGCTCTTTGTGGTAGGTGTTACGCTCTTCATTCTATAGGGAGGAAATGGAAGCATGAGGCATGTGGTTTACTTGTCAAGTTGCGGGCATTGTGACTGGGAGGGGCACAGGCTCGGAATGATAAAATGATGAGTGATGCCCTACACTACCCTTAGGGGAGACAGGCATGGAGTGAAGTGGGACCAATGAGCAGCAGCTTCTGGATAGATGTCTCTACCACATAGGATGGAAGCACAAGAAGGGAAAGTCAATTCCATCTGGGAAGGTGGCGGTGCCAGGAAGGTGGAGAGAGGAGGCAGCCATCGAAAACAACAGCTTTCATAATTGCTGGAAATAGTATGCCATACTCAGGCTTATAGTATGATAGACCAGGTCAAATTTGGGTCTGTGCCTTGCTGGCTGTGTGACCTTGAGAACACTGCTTCAATGGTGGAATGAGTCAGGCATAAATCCTCTTATTAACAATGACTTTGGAAAAATGATCTCACTGCCAATGTGTTTTTGTTCTTGGAAATCGTGCTAATAATACCTCATTTGTTGGCTTGTGGAGGGATTAAAGTACTTTTTACATTTAAAGTGTATAGCATGGTGTCTGGTGTATGGAAATGTTAGTGTCTTCCTTGGTTATTCCTTTCCTTTGGTATGAAAGACAGACTTCTGAGAGGCACTTGCTATAATGTAAAGTGGGGAAAATGGGCTTTCTTGATTTAAAGTGGCAGTGCTACTGCCTCCTCATGGTTGATGAGACCAGAGTGCTGAGCCAGGTTCCTGCTCAGTGCATGGATTTGTGGGATTGCAATGGAAGTGCCTGCTTTTTAGAGGGTCTGCAGGGTCAACTTGGATGAAACAACTCTGCTCTTCCCAGGTCCTGCCGCTCCTGTTCCAGGGTCTAATTCCAGTATTTTTCCCATGAAGATTTGCTAATTACCCAAGCCACCAGGTTGTTTTTCTCCTTTGGGCACCAGGAATTCACTGGGGCCACTATGTTGTCCCTTAAAATGGTGTTTTAAATTTTGTATAACATATTTATGGCATATATTTGTATCTATCTTTGCCCAACCACCATCCATTCACACATATTCTTTTCAGCTCTATCAGTTAGCCAAGTAAAGGAGAAGCTGTTCTTAGTAGTTGATGGGGAAAAATGTTTTAAGTGACTGTTTTCTGAAACTTTCACTATATTTAGCTACAAGAAGTCAAAAGTTAAACAAAAATACAGAAATTAATTAGGTCAAGTTTAATGTAACTGTGTCTTTTAATCTTATGTAATATTGTATCATAGTTGAAAACAACTAAAATACAAGAGAGGTTAAGTGATTTAGCCAAGGTATCAGAGTTGGAAAACTCAGAACTCAAACATTGCTTTGTCTCACACCCATATTCATGCTTCTCCCTTTATATCCCTCAGGTGCTTTCAGCAAACATTTGTCAATTGATCAATTTGTCAGTTGACCTCTCAAATTGATTAAGCAAAATATTTTTCAAATTGCCACACATCATTTTCCAGGAGTGACATGCACATCTTCCCTGAAATTCACATAAAGACCCATATATATGTTTTTGCTAATTCTAGGAAGAATTCCCCTTTAGGATAATATCAGTGCCACTTCAGGATACACCAGCTGAACTTCTTGGAGGTCTAGCTTTTCCCCATCCACGTTAACTGCCCTGATGACTTGATTTCTGAACTCTGTTTGCCACCAGCTACAGGATCATCTAACTCTCAAGGACTTCATGGCCTCCTCTGACCTCCATACCATGATTTCACAAAATAATAGTACCATCAAAAAAGAGTATTGTGCTTCACCTGAGTTGAGAAAGGCAGGGGCCATCTAGGGTATTTTTCTATGGATATCCTGGGCAAGAATAGTTGGCTGTGTATTATTTTAAGAAGTAACCCCAAGCCAAGTGTGGTGGAACAGACCTGTAATCCCAGTACTAGGGAGGTTGAGACAAGAGGATGGCAAATACCAGACCAGCCTCAGCAACCTAGCAAGACATAAAAAGGTTGGAGGTATAACTTGGAGGTAGAATGCCCCTGGGTTCAATCCCCAGTACCACAAAGAAAGTAACCCCAGATGATGGATATTTTATTGTAGTACCTTGCTAGCTCCACCTGTGTTTGTCATATTAAAATATGCCCTGGAATTTCCCTTAATTCCTATAATGACCTCTTTCTTTACATTGTAGTGGGTGTCCATCAGATTTCTGTCTTTTATACCAAAGGAAAGGAATGGCCAAGGAATACACCAACATCTCTTACTTATTAACTCTAAACCAGGCACCATGCTATGTACTTTAAATTAGTTTAATCCTTCCACAAACCAGTAAATTAGGTGTTATTCACTATTTCAAAGAACAGCAAAAACAAAGTGGCAATGAGGTTAATTTTTTTAAAGTACTCTCTAATAAGAGACAAACAAACAAAAAACAGGATTTATACCTGATTCATTTCAAAAGTAATAGCTGCCAATATTTATGGAGAATTTATAAGTATGTCACTACTCTATTTTTTCTTCTTCCATTATTCCCTGAGATTACAGTTCTGGTTTCAAGGAGAAAATTCAGACTTTAAAAAGTTAAGGTCACTCACTGAAGTGAACCTTAGGGGGAGGGAGGGGGAGGGAATGGGGAGGGAATCGGGGAAGGGGTCAAATGAGAATTGTGTGCAAATATGTGGTTAACAATTTGTACTTAACAAAAATGTATGCTATATTGCACAAGTTACTACAATAAAAAATTTAAAAAAAAATAAAAAAATAAAATTTTAACCAAAAAAAAAAAAAGTTAAGTAACTTTCCATAAGCCTCATATATGGTACTTGGGGGAACTGGGAATGAGATGTAGGCATCCTGGGCACCAGATCCTACACAATTCACTTCGTACAACTCTACTCTCAGGTCTCTGCATCCTGGTGAATGGTTCTTTAGCTGAGGCTCTGATAAAGGACTATGAGAGATTTTTTTTTCTTTCGATACTGGGAATTGAACTCAGGGACATTCTACCTCCAAGCGATACCCCCAGCCCTATTTTTTATTCTTTATTTTGAAACAGGGTCTCACTAAGTTGCGGAGTGCCTCACTAGGTAGCTGAGGCTGACCGCAAATCCGGATCCTCCGGTCTGAGCCTCCCAAATGCTGGGATTACAAGCATGTACCCCCACATCTGGCTATAAGAGAATAATATTAATGGAAAGTAACAGCTTCCTCCAAGGGGTAAGTCCAAGTCAATTGGCCAGCCTGAGAAACAGAGAGGGTCAGTGAGGGGGACTATCAATTTTGTTGCATTGATGCATTCCGCTCCTTTATGCAATCTCATTGGGATGACTGACTGAAACCTGCAATTAATTATCCCCCCACCTTTGCTGTAGCTTCAGTGTGGAATTTCACCATGTGCTATTCTGTTAAGAAACGTTCCTCACACTGTTGACACTGCATAAATACAAAATATGCATAGCAAAGTCAAGGAAGAATGTTTATTAGATATATTTACAATTTACCTCCTGTCTCTTCTGAAATATAGACAGAGGTATATAATTCACATAGAAACTAGTGAAGTCAAATGTTAATATAAGAGTATTACTCTAGAAAGAGGATCAGCAAATGAAATAGCAGGCACAGGAAAAACTCTCTGCTTTCTCCATTCTGTTTAAAGGCAGGGCATACATGTACAAGTATCTCTTTCTGAATGTATTCTCCCTCTGCTCTCCTGTATCAAGAAGAGAAAAACAACCATAATCACTGAATAGAATATCAGTACTGACTTGGGTCTGTATAACAAACCTTACTAAATGACCCTTATTTTCTATATAGTTTCTTTTCCTCAATTTACTGCAACTTACCCCTAAGAAGCCCAACCCTTTTCCTTCACCTTATCAATTTTCTACAATTTATCACCCTTTGTTAAGATGGTACATCGGTCTCAAATTCTAACCCTTTGAATTTCTCATCACTGAGTTCTCCCACATGTTTGGCTATTACACATGTAAATGAATTCTTTACCCTACCCTCCCTATTAAGGTATCATTTTTTATCAGTGTAATTTGCAGGGCCTAGCTACTGAGCCTAAGAGGGTAGGAAAGAATGTTTCTCCTCCCCTACATCCATATTTGCATAAGCCTTTAAAAATAAGTTAGAAGTCAAACAACTCATTTTTAAAAATGTTTACAAGCCCAGCGTGGTGGCACATGCTTGTAATCTCGGCATTTGGGAGGCTGAGACTGGAGGATCCCGGTTCGCGGCCAGCCTCAGCTACCTAGTGAGGCACTCCGCAACTTAGTGAGACCTGGTTTCAAAATAAAGAATAAAAAATAGGGCTGTGGGGGTAGCTCAGAGAATTCCGATTTTCACAAAGGAATTTGAGGAATATACATTTGGATATATTAAAAGGAAGCACTAAACAATTCAGAAGGTATAAGGTGATGACCAGACAGATGGAAAATCTGCTTTTATTTTACTAATCAGAAACAATTAGGTGCAGGCCCAGGCAAGAAGTATGGGTTACAGAGATTGAACCCAGGAGTATGCACAACTGGGGCAATGTTTCTCCTTTATGTAATTTCTGAGAGGATCATAAAAGGTAATAGAGAAGAAGATGCTTTCTTCTTGGAGAAAGGACCTTCCCATCTAACACTCTAATTAACTGTCTCACATGCCCTAGGATGGATAAAACCAGACATAAAGGAAGCTCTTTAGCTACCCATGTTGTGACTTCTAGTTAGTGTTTGATCCTCTGAATGTGAGAAAGCCATAGGCCATGACTTTCAGAAAAGTCGTTCACAGTGGTAACAAAGCTGTGGGAAATGAGGGTCTTTATTCATGAAAGGCCTAAAAGATACCTTCTCCTATGAACACCGTTTGATGTGCCTTATGAAGCTGAGTTGAAAATCACTGACTCTACTAAAAGAAAGAGTTCAAATTATGCTCTGCTCATTTATAAAGACATCATTTTCAATCTCATGTTGCAGACTATGTACGAGGAAGGTGTGTAGTGGAGTGGAAACTGAAGGGCAACGCAGCAAGACCTGTGAGCATGTTTGTTTGTATGACTTTGAACTTCACTATGATGTATAATTATAATACAGCAATAAAAGTATTCAAAATTAAAAACAACTGTAATCCTTTCTATACATCTACACGTATCTATGATTTGGGAAGGCAATTTTGCCTATATTTGAAAATCCACAGGTTTTATCTCACTCCTTGTAGCAGTCCATTTTAAAAATGAGAAAACTGAAGCTAGGGAGACTTGCCTTTTTAAGATCCAAAATAGCAGCAAAATTGGGTTTTATAAACAGTTATAATCTATACAAGTTTGGAGGTTTTTTGTTTTTGTTTTTTTCTCCTCTAGTATATATAGAAAGTTTTCTTGTGTTGGGTGTCATAGTGGCTTGCATTGGTAATTTATAAAATGGAGGTAATAAACATGTCTGCCTTGTAGTATTGGCAGGAACAATAACTGGGTGGGTGCAGCTAAGGCATGCAGGGCAGGGCAGAATATGCAGTGAGCCCTCTATTGATGAGGGTAATTTTATTTTTTAGCAGCAAGTTCTGAAGTTTTGCTATTATCGTGCATATTTAACAAATGAAGAAACTCTGATTTGGCCTGGTTACAAGGCTGTGAAGTGATAGATCAAGTCTGGAGCCATGAGAACTTATTCTTATGCCCACAAACCAGGCTGCCACTGTATCTCAGGTCTCAGAAAGAGCCATTCCCAGCCACCTACCTCAACTTCCTATCTAGGCAGCACCTACGCTCAATGAGCTGGGTGACTGCCCAATCTATTTAGAAAGATCCTTAGACTTCAGATACCAGAATGCAGTAATCACTTTTTTACCTAAGGACTTGACGTTGGCCTTCACCTAATTTGCATCTTCCTTCATGTGTGCATTCACGTATTCTTCAAAAAAAGTTGACACTGATTATGTTCTGTGTAAAATATGCAAGAGACTAAGCGAAATACGTACCACAAATCTTTCAGTGTAGAAAGGGAGATAAGGAATGCACATAAATTAATGAATCCAAGGAAGACTATTAGTGTGCATGAGAAAGCATGTTTAAATTGCCGTGGGACTTCACAGGCAGAGGAGAAGCAGGAAAATAGGAGTGTTGAAGTCTATTAAGGAGTGCTTCATGGAATGTAAGTTGGACCGTGAATGGCAGTTCGATTGCTCCTTTAATGAGTCAATCAACATTTATCGAGTTTCCTCTGTGGGCTAGAATATGCATCACATCCAAATCCAGTCCAATTGACAGATCCTGATAGCTCCACTTCCAAACCATAATCTCTATCTGACCAATTCCCACCAACTCTGCTGACATAGCTCTGGGCCCAAACCAGCACACAATGAACTCCCATCTGATTTTCTGCTTTTACTCTCATACCTATAGTCTATTTTTTACAAAGCAACCAAGTTAAAGATTATATCTTTCATATAACTTCCCTGCTTTCCTATCTTCCAATAGCTGCCTGTTATATAAGAGATAATATTCAAATTCCTCAGAGGCTCTGGGCCCTCTTTGATGCCAATTCAGGTCAATTTCATCTTTCCCACACCATAATCATAATTTGCTCCCTACATAGTCCTTCAATTTTTTTTATTTTAGTAAATCAAAATTATTCCTACCTGTGGTCTCTGTGCTTTGAAATCTGTGCTTTGGAATCCCCAAGGCTATCCCCTTATTTCTTTCTCTTTCTCATCACTTGGTTTCTAGGCTCAAAAGCTATCTTTCCAGAAAGAAAGACCTTTTCTGACCACTCTATCAAAAGCTATATCTATTCTGTCACCGCTTCTCTGTCACTCTCTACCAAACAACAGTGTTTTAATTTTTTCCCATAGAACTCACCACTCTCCCTGAAATTATCTTTTTAAATAAGCTTCTTAGTACATTCATTTTCTTCCTCTTTTCACTTGTACAGAAGCTTCCTATATGTAGGCCCCTAACTAATCTTGTTCATCACACTGTCTCTAGTATCTGTCTTGTTTGTCAATGATAAACTTCTCAAATCTATTTGTAGAATGAAGGCATGCCAGAAAACATGGTTCTTCTCTCAGGTTGGCACTTGAAACCACATGAACTGCTGCATCCATGGGCAGAATCAGAGATTAGCAAGTCACCTTGACTTTATAGTAACAGTGGGTTTGAGAGGGAATCAACAGACTCGAAATGTGAGAGAGGCCAGATGAGGAGGAGTCTCAAGTATCTATAAGAAAGCAAAATGATGACCTAGTAAACATTTCTGAGCAGTTGAGTAGCATAGTCACAGTAGTATCTTGCTTCATCTGGTAACAATAACAAAAGCAGCCACTACAATAGAAAAAAAGAGAATAGAAATTGGAGGCAGGCAGACCAGTAGGTAGATTATTGCCACTTTATAAGGCAGAGGTCATATCAGTGGGCAGAAAAAGATGGGATGCAGAATCTAGCAAAAATGCAGAGATGAACCTAGCAGCCAGTGTGAAGCAGAGGCCAAAGATGGGGGTTCCATTAATGTTCTGAACTGACCTTGAAACATTTCATTGGCTCAGGCTAGTGAAAGAAATAAAAATGTAGTGGGAATGAATTGAAAGAAAATTAGGATAACTCATGACCTTGAAGAAAGAACTAAGCATCTGAGACTTAAAAAGGGACAGAAGAAAGAAAGTGATGGGTGACCTGAGGCAGTAGTTTTCTGACCTCTGCTTGAGAGGCCTACCATTAATACGCTGATTTCTACCCATAGGTTTATCCAAGTTTCAAACATCAAAGAGGAAGATGCTGTTTGACTCACTGTGAATCAGGTAAATAGCCTTGGATCAATTTGTTATTTCCAGGAAGCAAGTCACCTGGGGCTATAGCACTGAATACCCACTCCTAGGTCTAAGTCAATTTAAGGGAAAGGAAACTTTTTTTTTTTTGCAGTACTGGGGATCGAACTCAGGGGCATTCTACCTTCGAGCTATACCCCCAGCCTTTTTTTTTATTCTTTATTTTGAAACAAGGTCTCACACTAAGTTGTGGAGTGCCTCACTAGGTAGCTGACGCTGGCCGCGAACGAACCCGGATTCTCCAGTCTTAGCTTACCAAATGCTGGGATTACAAGTGTGTGCCACCACATGCGGCTGATCTAAGTCAATTTAAGGGAAAGGAAAGTCTCTCTCTCTCTCTCTCTCTCTCTCTCTCTCTCTCTCTCTCTTTGCAGTACTAGAGATTGAACTCATGGTCATTCGACCTTCCAGCTATACCCCCAGCCCTATTTTTTATTCTTTATTTTGAAACAGGGTCTCACTAAGTTGTGGAGTGCCTCACTAGGTAGCTGACTGGCCGCGAACCCGGATCCTCCAGTCTTATCCTCCCAAATGCTGGGATTACAAGTGTGCACCACCACGCCCAGCTGGAAAGGAAACGATTAAAGGGCTAGAATGCCATTCTAAGTCACCCTCAGTTCAAATGGAAATAAGAACATGGATGGAAATGAAGATAATGGAACTTTCTATAAAGCTGTATTTAAGAAAGCAGTTGATAGCTTAGAAGGTAGAGTTGTATTTTGAAAGAGAGGCCAGAGCTAGGGATAAAAATCTGGAATTTATTCATATAAATGTGATAGTTGAAGTGACAAGATGAATGAAATATTAGAGGAAGAGAGATGTACAGAGAAAGGCAAGAGCAAAGAATCTACTCTCCAGGAGAAAGAGGAGCCAGTATCCCCAAGAAGGAGTTGGGGAAAGAGAGCAAAAGAAACCTTAGTAAGTAATATTTCATGAGAAACAAAAGAGGAGAGATATTCAAGATAGGATGGTCCATTGTGAAAAATATAGAAAACCTATCATTTTCCAAGTTAAAGTGTAGACCTATGGACAATTAGCTTTGAGCAAGTGTGTGTGTGTGTGTGTGTGTGTGTAGAGGATATTTGTGGGTGCATGTGAATATGCAGAGGACCAGAGGGCCAGGGTGGAAGAGAAATGATGAAGGGACTTTCAAATATAATCCATAATCTTCAATAAAGCCTTTAGCCACACTATTGATAACTTATTAGCCACAGTATTGAAAACTCCCATGACACAATTACTTGCTTTTATGTTATTTTGACATGGTTAAATGAATACACGAATAAATGAAATAAAGTCAATCCTAGGTCCTTTTTCTATGGAAGTAGTTTTCAAGTCTGAAATAGGGCTGAAATGTTAATCCTACCTCATTTCTTCTAAAACTTGGGCCTAGAAATGATGGAAACCTCATTTCTTCATTAGTGGCAGAGGATGAGGACAGGATCATGGATATGAATAAGATGAATAACTTTTTGCAAAGAAGTATCCAAAATGGAGGTTGACTCAGTATCTAACACAATAGTAAGCAACATAGTGTACTAGATCATAAAGTTCTTGTGCACGTCCATTCAACACAAGACAATTTCACACATATTACTGAACACTCAGTATCTGCCCATCAGTGACACAGGTGCCAAGCATTTTGTACATGTGAGGTAGCTCCTGACATCTTGAGGTCTGCAGTGCAATGGGGAATACAGAGAAGTAAGCAGGCATTTATTAAATGTAGTGAGAGCAAAGGTGGTTCATCATGGGATCTCATTAGACAGACACTTAATCCATACTGGAATCTAGGCAGATTTTCTAGAGAAAATTCATCATCTGAGCTGAGATCTAAGGTAAAGAAGGACCATAATGACCATACAAAGATGGAGAAAATGTATTACTGGTGGAGTCGCCAGTAAGTTCAACAGCTTGGAACCAAAATAAAGATCATGTATCATCTAGGACATGTGCAGGGGCTCAGGGCCCAGTGTGGGTGGGAACACCACAGAGTAGATGGGTTGGTCAGGAATGAATTGTATTCCAGGATATGGAGCTATTAAGATAGGCAGGTCCCAGATAAGAAAGTCTCTTTTAAGCCCATTAGAAGAGTTTGCTTTTTGTTTTTCTAATCTTGAGAGCACCAAGGAACCATTTAAGAGTTGTAAGCACAGACAGGATGACATCCAATTTTACATTAGAAAAAACAATAACAACAACAACATTATGCTGTTTGGAGAATTGATTGGGAGTTTGGCAAGTGAGGGTGGCTAAAGTAAAAACAAAGCAAAGAGACTAAGAGGGTGTTCCAGAAACACAGGTAAGAGATGAATTAAAATGTGTTCGACTATGTGAAGAGATTGGGATGGGTGTGAGGGACACCAAGGTGAGAGAATCTGTAGATACTGGGAACCAATTAGCTGTTAGAGATGGAGATAGAAAGAGGCCACAATGGTATTCAAGTTTCCTGAAAGAAATAAGCGTCTCCACTCAAAAGTTGAAGTCATTTGTAAAGCTAATTACATTATAAAGAAATAACAAGGCAGTATGTGTATGTTTGCAGCAACAAGAAAACAAAATATGTATATCACAATTTGCCTTTGCTAGTGCAGGTGACCAAATCTTCTGAAAGTGCTTGTCTACACCTAAGGGACAGCTGGTCAGTGAGGGATGGTGCAAAGAGATTTGAGAGAGGGGCATATGAGTGTTTGTTCATGACCATTTAAAATCAAATTCTTTGGATGAGTGGACTCTTACAACCTCACCTGTTCAGAATGGTGAATTCCCCAAATAGGCACATACCATCTGGTCCAGCAGATGCCAGAAAGGAAAACCTGTAGTCACTCTGCAGACCATTAGCAAACACATGTGGCCAATTCTCAATGCCTCAGTGCCACCACTTGGCCCAAAGCCATTGTCTTCTCCTTCTGGACTGCTTTGTAAATCATCTCTCAGCCTCTGCCTTCTATTCTATTCTACAGAAAGAAAGTCCAGAGCAAAACTTTTAAAGACATAGATCAAATTGTATGATACTCCTTGCTCTAAATGCTCTAATAGATCTAATTAAAAATAATAATAAAAACATATTTAAAATGGGGCGGGTTACAATCAGTAGTCTGACTGCTGTATCTGAAACACCTGACCACCAAACAACTTAAAGGAAGGAAGGCTTATTTGTTCACAGTTCTGGAAATTTCAGGAGTTCAGTCCATGTCTGGACAGATTACATCAGCAGAGCTTAGGACATGGCAGGGGGAGAGAGAGAGAGAGAGAGAGAGAGAGAGAGAGAGAGAGAGAGAGAGAGAGAGAGAGCTATCAAGGGGATTCAAAAACACAAGCAGTCCCTAAGGCCACACCCCCAGGGACTCAACTCCTCCAGTCACACCCCACCTGCCTAGATTACCACCCAGTAAATCCATTACAATGGATTTATCCACTGATGGGATTAGAACCTTCATGATTTAATTATATCCACTCAGAACATTAATACATGAGCTCTTTCAGGGGACATGCTATATTCAACCATAACAGAGTGTGAATCTTTTATGATAACTATTAGATCATATCTCTTGCTACATGTATTTTACTTACCGCAACCATACTGGTGGCCTCCATGTGCCCTGGCACCAAGCCTGCTCCTACCTAAAGGATTTACATTTGTGATTTCCTCTACCTCAATCTTACTAAGCCAAGAAAGTACCTGATCCCAAATCAGTCTTCCATTCCCAATTCTTCCTCACCTCTTTCAGACCCTTTCATACTTTTTAAGGCATTACCACAACCATATAGACTATATACTTTCTATTCATTTGCTTTTTCCACTTGACTCCAAATGCCATTAGGCAAAACTTCTGTCACTTTTGCTCACAACCTCTATTCTGAGAACAGACTTGACACATAGTAGGTGTTTGATAATGAGTTGATCAATGTTGCTCAAATATCTCTTCAAAGACACAAACATTCACTGTCATAAGCACACATGATTTCCCCTTCTTAACATAAGTATATATAATACATTATCAATAAATATTTTCTGTTGAAATGTAAATATAGAGAAAATTGGAGGTTTTCTTTAGGGAGGAAAGAGCAGCAACAACACCACTATGAAATTGCTTCAGAAATTACTTACAAGAAGATTAAAAAAAAGTAGCAGGTAACTCAATTTCAAATAGTTGGAGGGATAATAAAACATTATTAATCTGCCTTCCAAGGCAGGTGGGTCTTGCAATAAAGAGCTCTTAACCTTTTTGTTTTGTTTTGTTTTTGCTTGCTTAAATGGCCTGAGGATTTCAGATTTGATTTGGGCAGAGTTGAACCACTCTGCATAATTGAGGGAGGTAGGATTTTAAGTGTCATCTTTTCTCTTACCTTTTCAGTTTTTGGTTCTGTGGGTGAAAAAGAAATGACAGTGAAGAAATGGGAACCACAGAATGCATGTGTCTTAACAAATGACAACAGTAATTTATTGAGTGCCTACTTTGTTCAAGATAAGGTGACAGAGTGTATATATATATATATATATATATATATATATATATATATGGATTAGTGTATATATATATATGGATAGTGTATATATATATATATGGATTAGTGTATATATATATGGATAGTGTATATATATATATGGATATATGTATGTATATATATATGTATATGGATTCTGTGAGGTGTATATTATCTGCACTTAGCAGATAAGGAAACTGAGGTTTAAAATGCTTTCGATTTTTGCACAAAATTGGTTGGTGCTGGAATGGAACCTAATCTCAGTGCTGGCATACCTCTTTCTCCATGAAATGCTGCTGTTTTGTTTCTTGAATCTCCTTTTTCTTCTGGCCACCAAGCAAAAGACATTTTCCCATAGAAATAATTATAACAAGCTGGGCGTGGTGGTACATGCGTGTAGTCCCAGTACTTCGGTAGCTAAGACTGGAGGATCACCAGTTCAAGATCAACCTCAGTAACTTAGCAAGGCCCTCAGCAACTAAGTGATAACCCTGTGTCAAAGTTAAAAAAACAAATAGGGCTGGGGTTATAGCTCACATATAGTACACTCCTGAGTTCAAGCCCCAGAAACACAAAAGAACAAAAAGAAAGAAAAAAAAAAGAAAAAGTTGTAGGAATGGTAATTTGGTTTCCAGGTAAGTTCATTAAAACCCTCTGCAGTGCATAATACAGTTGAAAGAGCACCACTGTTTCTATGGAAATAGGAGCAGAGAGAGCTAAACTGCCCACTTAGCAAATGAACTTGGGAGACAGAATCTGTTTCTTTCTTCTCAGAGGAGATAAATAGGTGGCACTGTTCAATTCCTCAAACTCATTTCGCGTTTCATCTTTCCAGATAGCGTATAGTTGAGTTATATTTTTTTCCTACCACGGAAGTACGAAAACAGCATGGTTTTCAACTGCACAAACTAAATGCTGAGCCTGGGAGCCAGTTTATCAGCTCAGGCACTGCAGTTTTCAATGTGCATTTCGTAAGCTCCAAACATGACTATAAACATATCCACCAAAGCAAACTGTAATTATTATAAAATAAATCCAGGAGTCTTGGGAGAATGTGTTTTCTGAAAACTAGCATCCCTTGTCTATGCGTACAGTGGGGAGACTCAGCAAGAGGGAACTAGCACACTCTCCATTGTTGGCAGCACTGTTTCCCACACAGCATAATCAAGACATATGGCCTCATCTTTCTCTCTTTGTCACTTCCCGGGAGTGAGGTATTTAAAAAAGCTGAGAACTCTTTCCAGCCAACTCAGAACACAGTCGTCTACAGCAATGCTATTCAAAATATAGCATCAGCAATACATGGAATCTATTCAAAATGCAAATTCTGGGGCCCACCCCAGACTTACTGAGTCAGAAGCTCTGGGGTGAGTGAAGCAACCTGTGTTCCACCAGCTTTCTGGGTGATTGTGACACAAGATAAAATTTGAGAAGCATAAACAAAGGAAAAGAAATGATTGACCAGAGGAAAGAGGTTAAAGTACCTGGGATAACTGTTAATGGAGGATTATTTGGGGATTAAATCATTTGACTTTTCTGGCTTTTATGTGTCTTATGTGTAAAATGAAGGAATTATTCTAACTTATCCCTGAATTTCTTCTCAATGGGACACGAGAGCATCTTATTTATTCCACATTGTGTGGTTATGGTACACAGGTTCCCTTCATTATGAGAGCTTTGGCTGTTATTATCTGGCTGCTCTTCTCTCTCCTAGTGTCATAAAAACTCCAGTTGAGTGCCTCCTGTGTTCATATATGTTGTTCTCAGTTTGACATATGTTTGAACAAATTCCTGATGTCCTCTAGCAGCAATTATCTCCATTGAAGTACTGATGAAACAGAAAGGTTATATAATGGCCCGAGACCACACAGGAAGCAAATGGCAGGGCCAGGATTCGATCCAGGATTTCAGTCCAGGTCTGATTAAAAAATCCATGATCCTACCTCTCTGCCAAGACCTATCTTCCCAGAACAAGTAGCTTTCATCAATGAAAGGAAAAACACACACACAAACTCACTGCAGTCCACAAGGTGGGGCTAGGCAGACCTCATTTCTATGAGCAATGTGTTTCCTTTCAGTATATAAAGCAATTACTTTGAATACATTTAACACACATTGATTTCATATAAAAGCCACTTTACCTAAGAGTGATCAATAAACAACAAAGCTTGTAGTTGTACTAAACAGCTGATTTATTGACAACTCTGAGATCTGTTGTCCCTGGCAAAAAGACTCAGAAAATGGAAACTGGAGAGAGCTTTGAGAGGTGCCTAGCTTAAAGAAGTTATCGTAGGCAAAAGAAAATTTAGAACCTCAGTAGTGAAGTGATTTTTTCCAAGGTCACACAGCTGGTTAGTGACAGGAATGTGATCAGGATGTCTCATTACCCATCAGAGTTGGTGTGATTGTGGTAATATTTTATCAAATCAAACTGGATAATCACTTTTCAGAAGCAGCCATATACCCCTTATATCCATTTTCAAGGGAGATAATGATATTCCAGAGTCTTAAGTTATAAGCAAGGATTATTCAAGCTAATAAAGTCAGGGTGAGAATTCTGGGGCAGAGGCAAGGTCCCGAGCAAATATATGGAGTTCTGGAACTGCAAGCCGTATTTGGGGGAACTGTCAGAAATTCTATAGTAATAAAAATGAAGCAATTCAACTCAGAAAGTGATTAGAAATGAGGCTAGAAAGACATGGGGAGGCCAGGTCATGCAGGGCTGAATGTGTCATTCTCAGGCATTTGAAGTTCAAAAGAAGTTACTAAATAATTTATGCAGGAAAATGGCATAAACATATTTGTATCTTAATTCCTTCTAGCTACAGTATGAACTTGAAGAATGAGGTAAGGAGGGAGGTAGAACATCCGAGACTAAAGATAGTGAAGCTGGTTAGATTTATAATACCCCAGGCAACAGAAGATGAAGTCTGTGCTAGGTGGATTCTACCAGCAGTAGAGAGGGAAGATTTGAAAGATGTTTTTGAGAAGGTAAATGACTGGGGCTCAGTGTTTGATTAAATGAGAAAAGAGAGGGGGAACTCCCAACTTTCTAGCTTAGGCAACTGATGGCTGGTGAGGAGAGAGGGAGCAGAAGGAGGAATACATTTAACCACCTAGAACTCACTGTATAGTCACTGTTGAGCTGGACCAAAGAGACAGTGCACACAGAAGCTAAGTTGAAGCCATCAGAATGTAGGAAACCACCCCAGGTAAGAGAGCACCTAGCTAAGGTCGGACTCAAGAATCCTAGAGGATGCTATAGAGGAGGAGGAACGCACGACATTCCTGTGAAGAGAGAACCAAGAAGTTGAAAGGAGAGAGGAAAAGCCTTGGGTTAAAAGGCCAAAAGCTAAAACTAAAAATTCTCAGTGAATCATAATTAGTTTTTTGGTTTTTGATTTTATAGTATAGATGATTGAACCCAGGGGCATTCTACCTTTGAGCTTCACCACCAGCCCTATTTTATTTTACTTTAATTTTGAAACAGGGTCTGACTAAATTGCTGAGGGTCTTGATAAGTTGCTGAGGGTAGCCTCAAACCTGTGATCCTTCTGTCTCAGCCTCCCAAGTACATAACCATGACCAGTGAGGGATAATGAGTTTTTAATGCCTAGGGTCCCAGTGAAGTAAAATCTGATTTTATTTTATTTTATTTTTGCAGTTTGAGTGTCCTTGGTCCAGAAGAGCAGCAAGGATGGAAACCCAATTGAATGGAGATGCTGGATACAGAATTAAAAATGGGTGTGTTTCTGTTTTAAGAGATTAGGAAATGCTAAAGAAGGGAGGATATGAAAATGAAGTGGCTTGAGTATAACAAATATATAAACATATTGAAGAGCCCCAGAGAGAAAGATGGTAGAGAGACAGTTGACGGATCACCTCTGAAAGGAGAGGGGTCGTCATGATATTACTTGACTCTGGCTCAGAGATATTCTGTTAACTCATATGAATAACAAAAGTATAGATCTTTTCATATTAAACATGATGCTAATGTGGAAATTAATTTTATACCACAGCGGGAGGCTCCTTGTAAAACATCAGGGGGTCCCAGATTATAAAGTTAACTGCAGATCAGATGTCTAGAAAGATCTAATGAGTTTCTCCTGACACCCATCTGCTGACACTGAGCGGCACAGTACATGGGCAGCTTGGCAGCCAAGTTACATCTCTTTCTCCAGTAACCAGGAGGATACACTCTTTGGAAATACAGATTTGATGCAGATTATTAAGCAATCCCTAGGCCCTTTCCACTTGTTTCCATTTTACTGAAATATTTTCTAAATAAATATCCAAAGGTCTAATCATAGAACTTTAATTTGTCAACACTGATTAATGAATATACAAATGGTGGTAAGAATTTATGTTTAATATTTATTAAGTTAACTTTCTTCAAACATGCTCTATATATGTATATGTATATATGTCTATACATATATGTGTGTATATATATATATATATAATTTTTTCCATATATAACTTACATGAGATCTCAGACCAAATGGACCCCAAAATTATGCTGAAGAGTGGGAAAAGTTTGATGAATTTCACTGTGGATATGGTCTGGCACAACCTTATTTGAAAATAAAGTAATCAAATCTGAGTGAGGTGATATCCAGCATTTTTACATGGTTCGAATATAGAGTGATTTTAGATGTGTAAAAGAAGACCAAGACCTCATCTAGGTACTTCAAATACCTTCTTAGTTAATCACAGCGGCATCCCTGCCAGGGAAGAACAGTCTTCCCTGCAAAAGCTATTAAACAGGAAGAAACTTGCTTCTGACCAATCATCAGTGAGATTTTGCCACTCCTCATTGTAAGCTTGAAAGACCCATACTGTGTTGGCATAAACAGATTTGTAAAATGAAAAATGATGGCATAGATCAAGTGCTGTAATGGAGATGAGCTCAGGATTCTACCAACGCACTAAAGTATGAAGATTGGTGTGGGTAGAATGAGTATGTCAGAGAAGGAGGTGGGAACTTGACCCGGGTCTGGAAGAAGTAGTATTTTGCCTGGGACAAGGGGCAAGGGAGGCTAGGTATGTGTCATGGCTACTGAGGGTGCATGACATGTTCAGGCCCATTGTCAAGGCTGAATTAACGTGGGGCTTGAAATCGGGAGTGGCAGGGGATGCTCTCAACAAAACGTAGCACTGGGAAATGACTTAACTTGGCAAGCCTCTGCAAAAATAAATTCTTCTCTCGATCCTTAAAGACAGTGTCGCTGAAAATATTCCAAATGGATTTCCCACAGAGCCTGGGAAGTCCAGGCAGCGCCATGGAAGGTTTCTTGATGAACGAGGTAGAAGGTACACTGCGAGACAAGACAGTGGTTCTTGTCCAAGATTGTGCATTAGAATCACTCGTGGAATTTATAATTGACATAAACAGCAATTTAAATTTTTAAAAGGAGACCACTGAATATTTCAAATCTGAGAGTCTTGGAGTGAGTTTTGGACATTGGTGGTTTTCCAAGGTCTCTGGTTGAAACCAATGGGCATCCAGCCTTGAGAATTGCTCTTTTCAGAAGATTCCCAAAGGAAACCGAGTTCTCTCAAAGACCAGGAGCACCTCATAAATTTGTGAATCTGCAATGGAAGCACTCATCGATGAAAGAAGAAGGAATTGGCAAGGGCTGATCCTAGGACTGGCAGCGTCCGTGTTCCGGGGTTTAGAGAAAGTCATTTTGAAAGAAAAGCAAGCAAAAGCCATGCATCATTATGCAAGCAGGCTCTGAAGCCTAATGGAGAGCTGTGAACTTAATGGTGCCCTGAACACTCCTCAGTAATTATCTCAGAAGAAAACAATGACACCAAAGGGAGGCCCTGATTTGCAGCAGTCCCAAGGGACAGTAAATGAGAAGTAATCTGAATGAGAAACCAATTGTGAGTCATCCCTGGCCTTGCTTTCTCATAATGACACCTGAAGGCCGCCTTGTTTGTTCTGTAAACCTTAGTTAAACAAAGCAACCCTCTAAGACACCAGGGGTTTGCCAGAGAACAGTTAGTTTAATTGAAGCTCATCTGTTTGGGTTTCTAATGAGTCTCCCATTTCATAGCTGGCTCCTAGTTTGAAATAAAATGTCCCCCTGTTTGGGATGATTAAAATCCTGTTTAAGCATACAATATGCGGGTGGCTGCCAAAATGTTTCCACCAGCAATACTGCTCAAAATTGAGGCCTTCTGGCAGGATTGGAATACAGAAAAAAAAAACTACTGATCAATTTAGCAGAAAGACAATCACATACAGCAATCCAAGTGATATTTTGTTAAAGAATCCACCTTAGAACTGCATCCACTTCCCAAGGGTTGCTACTAAACTCTTCCCCCTTTTTTGCTCCTCTTTTTGTTTTCTAGTTGGTCTTCCATTTAGAAAGTGTGATAAATAATTTTGGGAATCCATTGTGTCTTACCAGTATTTCTGGTTGGAATTAGGCTATTCTGCTTGCTAAAGAGCTGCTCAGTGTTAGAAAATGTCTTGGCTAAATAAATATTTACAAAATTAGAAATATGGACTATAATACTTGCAACTTCATTTTTCAGCCATGGGCATTTTTCCTTTCATAAAACTGCAAGGTGATGACCATTAGGTATTTTATTAGGAAACACAGTTAAGTAATTTACTTCTCCAGCACCTTTGTTCTCAGATACCCATGTCTTTCACCCTTCTCCAAAGATTGAGATTTCAGTATTTCTGCTGTCTGCCTGGTTCATTTTGCAAACTATTTTACTACAGGAAAAACATTTTTCACAAATAAGGAGCAGATGTTTCCTGGATCATAATAGTCAAATAGAATGAGCTAATTTGCCAGTTGATCTGTGGTTCTTAATCATTTGCAAATCGGATAAAATGTATGGAGCCTCATAAAAAATACAAATACACACAAAGTGTTACACATCTCATAATCATAAGCCTATGAGGTTGTCTCTATAATATGTCTACATAGTATTGGATCAGGGAATGGCATGTGGTTGATAACAAATATTTGTTAAATTGAGGCAGGAAGGAAGACATAGGGTAGGTACAAAAGAAGACATGAAGTACAAGAGTGGCCATGATTAAAAGTCCACATTCAAAGTTCACTTTTACATGCCATGATCACAAACAGTATAACTAAATCAATTATTAGACCTTATCCATAGGTCATCTGATTACTTCAAAATATTACATCAATTTAGTACTGGTTTTAAGTTTATGAAACAAAACACCCCAGAGGGGAAATCATTAAATATTTTTCATCAGGAACAAAGAAGAAAACAAGCCCTTATAGGTAATAAGTAATATATTCAGTGTCTAAGACAAAGGAGAACTAAAAACATCTTCTTTAGTCATGTCTCTCTACTATAGGTTTTACAGGTATAAATATACCTGGCTAAGATGTAGTGAGTGTTCCTCTCCAATGCCCATACCCTACTTTATTTCTCTGAGTGTGTACTTCTTTCTTTTCTCAACAAAATCAATCTGTGCCTCACCGTAACCTCTCCTTAAATTCCTTTCTGTGATGACATCAGAAACACTAATAGGCAAAGTTGAGGTTCATCTCTCGTTTGGGAACCCCCTCAGAATCCTTGTCCCAGTGACAAAATGAGCGAATGAACAGATGAGTGGGTAAAATTTTGAATAGGTTTGGATAGTCTTGAGGGTCAACTAAAATAAATTCTAGGTTCTGAGCCTCCACCATGAAGGAAGGTTTTTATGAAAATGAATTATCCTGATTTCTTCATGGCCTAGAGAACTGCATTCTTTTTGTGTGTCAAGAGTTGATCATCTCCTTTCTCACCATACAATTTAAATCTAGATGGTAAACATGTTTGATTAGGTGTTCAGGTAGGTAGACAATAAATAATCACTTCTAGACTCTCTCATAGAGGTAATTCCAGAGTTCCTTGATGGAATATTTGGTTGTTCTTAAACTCCTCTGTAATGCATGTTATTACAGCTCTAGATTTTTCTACCATCTAATGTATTTTATTTCAACTTCATTCTCAGAAGACACATTTAATCTACATTTATAATTCTGAGAGCATAACAATCCATATCTTGCTAAAGGCAGCTGGGGGCATTGTCTGTGTCCTTTCTACTGTTTGAGTGGGTTTCTCTTCTGAGCATCTCCAGACACACGCTCTGAAAAGATGTTCACATAAACCCTATTTGCAAGGAAAAAAAATCTGTCCACTTCCTTCCCTCTCAACTGTCCTGACTATGTCTAATGTTTTAAAAGTCTTATTTTCCCACCATCTTACTCAGCTACAGCTTCTGTAACAAAATACCACACACTGGGTGACTTAAACAACAGACCTTTATTTCTCACAGTTCTGACTGTGAAGTCCAGTATCAAAGAGTTGACCAATCAGGTTCCTGGTAAGGACTGTCATCCTGACTTGCAGACAGCTACATTTATGACTGTGACCTCACATGATCTTTTTTCAGATCATGAGAGCCCCTCGCTTATGATTTAATCTAACCCTAATTACCTGCCCATAATCCCCTCACGGGGGCCCCTCCCTTAGGATATAATCTAATTCTATTACCTGCCCGAAGCTCCATCTCCAAATGCCATCACACTGGGGTTAGGATTTCCACATGGGAATATTGGGGTATGCAAACACTCAGTCCATAAGCCTACTGGCTTATAAAGAAAAGGAGACTGGAATTTCAGTGAGAGATCACTGCACAACAGATACATTCCATGGATGGGCTATTAAGTGCTAACTACATTATGGGTAGCCGTATTGACTCTTTAAAAATGAGGACTCTGAGTTTCAGAGAAGATAAGCAACAACTTGTGCATAGTCATGTAGCCAGGAAATAATGACACAGGGACCTCAACCTAGAGTTCTTTGACACCCAAACTCCTTTCACTACCTTCAGGTTGCAGCCTGCATCAGCCTGAGGACTGGCTGTTCTAGTCTCACTAAAGGGGACCTTTAAATAACATCAGCATCTGGACCACCCCCATTATGATTCAGCCAGATGGGGGATACGGCCCCCTTTCTACATAATTTTAAAACCTCCACAGTACTGACTGACTCTGGCCTCTTTAGAAACTACTAGTCTCAACTTGCCGCCTTCCCAAGCTAAGTAAATACTGATGTTGGCTTTCAAGTGTGACAATGACCTTTGATATCCTAAGACAGATACGATTTCCTGGCTCATTCTTGGCTCCCCAACTGTAGGCTCTATCTGAGAAGGGTAATTATGGTCACATCCCTACTGCTTGTTAGACATGTCTTTGTCACTTACGAAGTACACAGGGTCTTGAAGAAATTAGAAGCCATGGGGGACACAGACATCACTATCACCAACAGTAATGGAAAAGCAACAGGTGTTTTCTTTGATTCATTGTTACAGGAATATGCCCAGACTCTCCACTTCTTTACTGAAAGGATACCAGGTGTGACTGTGAGGTGATGCATATAATTTTAAAAATTAAAATGAAAAAGAAGTTATACATTTAAATGAAATCTGGTCCCTTTTCAAGAGGTCCTTTGGGGAGCTGCACACTTAGTCTAATGATGCTACTGAGGTGCAGAATGGCTTCTTTAATTCCTCATGGGAAGTGCTTACAGAGTTTCTGGTGTGTTCTTTTGAACATCCACTGCCAGGAAAATCCCTGACCTTTACAAGATGGATTTGATTTGAGGGAAATAGCAAAATTGCATTTAGAGACAAGTTTTGCAATCAAGTTAAGTGATCACACTAGAGAATTCTGCTTTGGGAGCAAAACTGGGAAAGATCATAGACTAATGAGGATGCCTTCACCACCATGCTTGCAGAACTTGTTAGGATACCAATTATAACATAGACAATATAGACCTTTTCAAACTGATTTTTAGTTCTTCTAGCATATTATATAAAAAGTATACAGTAAGATGAATATTTTGAAACATAAGATATATTCAAGGAATGATCTTTTGGTTTTATCTTTTAAGGTTGTCTTTGCAAATATGGATTTTGATTAGAAAATATAACAACTTCAGGTTAATATGAATTTATGCTATGCTATCAGCTCAACAATTCATAAAACCAAAATGTTTAAAAAATGACTTTGGGTTGTATTATCTCTTCCTGAGATCTATCTTGTAGGAATTATAACCCATATATATGTCATTCATTCTACTAAATATCTCCAGATAAAACCACTGATAGTATAAATACACAGTAAGGGAATAATTGGGCAAAAGATGAATAATAACTTTAACTGTAATTAGGGACAGCAAGAGAAGGGGCATAAAATACAGTCACTTTAAAAGATGAAAATAATTGGCTTCCTGGGTTCCTTGTGAAATCCACTAACCCAGCATCATGATTCTTTCTCATTAACTTTAGAAGTGCTGCTTTTACCATATTTGCTTCCTGGTTATATTGCAGGATATGTGTACACACTCTGTGCCTGATCTAAGATTTCATAGGATTCTTGTTCCTGAAATGTCTCTTCTGATCAGTCATGAGGGTAAATTCTTTTCAAGTTGTTCTTTTAAGGTTCTAGAGACTTGGGCCATGCTATTATCTCCACCAGTACTTTTCCATATTTGGGGGTCTGGGATTATTTCCAGCAAATGTTGTGAAAATAGCACTGATCAGCACACCAGCTTTGCATCTGTACATTGCACCTGTTTCTGCACTATAAATGGTTATTTATAATTTAGATTTATAGAAAATGTTCACAGTAATCTAATCCATCGGCAGATATGTGCTTATGTTTCTTAGTTCCCAAGTATTAAAACACAATTATAACAAAAACTCATCCTCACTTTGTCTCAAAGCCCAGAAAAATTAAACCTCTTTGACATTGGCTAGATAGATGGCTCTACCAACTTTGGCCTTAAAGAAGAATAACAAGTACTCTTAAAGTCTTATTTTTTTCAAAATGCCTTTGAGTATCTCCCTTACTTCCAGACTCTCTCTAGATTCAACAGATGTCTTTTGGGATGCACTGATGCTTCTGTTTATTCCATTCAGAATCTAATTTTATCACTTTGTTTCTATGGCATAATTGAGACAAGCTGGATGAATTGTTTCCTAACTAGTTTAACATAAAAGAGGCCAAAACTGGTCTCAAAATAGTTTTGATATTTGGAGTATTTTAGCAAGAAAGAGTGAGAAAGATCAGAGAAGCATGACAAGAATGTGTTGAGCTAATTTAGAAGGGAAGCGACCATGCCACAACTGAACGAAGTGTCCAATCATATTGTTCCTACTTTAATTCTACCATAACAACAGGATGTGAGCTCATTGATGGCAGTGAAAAAGTCTGGTGGCCTTTGGTGTGTCCAGCACCCAGCTTGTGTCTGGCCCAATATCCTTAGCTAATTCCCTTTTCATCAGACATGGTTCCTGAAGGCAGAATTTTGTTCTGTTAAGGAAGAACACAGAGTGAGCCATGATAGTGAGTGTCAGTGTCCATTTCTTTGCCTGAAATTGGAATGTGAGCTAAGAACTTAAAAAAAAAAATACAGGATATGACTCAATGGACAGGGTCCAAGGTCCCTGTGTGTTATGTTTTGGGTTTAAATATCCCCTCAAAATCTCATGTGTTGGTAATTCGGTCTGGTTCAGAGGTGGGAGATGGCTGAAGGGGATGGATCCCTGGGGGCATGGCCTTGGGGACTATATATGTCCCTGGCCACTTTCTGTGTCTCTCTCTGCTAATGGCCACCATGACTGAGTGTGTCTCTACTCCACCATGGCCCTGTCACTCTGGTTTCTGCCTTGGAGCCAGTCACTGATGGCCAGAACTTCTGAAATCATGAGTCCAAATAAGCCTTTCTTCCAAGTTGTTTGTGTCAGGTAGTTTGGTCAAAGAAATGAAAAACTAACACTGTGTAAGCTATAGATTTTTTTTTTTCTTTTTTTTTTTTGCGGTACTAGGGATTGAACTCAGGGACATTCTACCTCCGAGCCAAACCCCCAGCCCTATTTTTTTTATTCTTTATTTTGAAACGGGGTCTCACTAAGTTGTGGAGTGCCTCACTAGGAAGCTGAGGCTGGCCGCGAACCCGGATCCTCCGGTCTCAGCCTCCCAAATTCTGGGATTACAAGCGTGCGCCATCACGCCCGGCAAGCTATAGATTTTTTAAAAATCAGTTTTAGTATTTGTAAAAACTCTAATATTTGGTTCATTAAAATCATTAACTCCTTGAAACTTTTTCTTTTCGAGCTTCCATGATATAGTGCTCTCCTCAATCTCACAGTACTTCTCTTAATTTTCAGGAACTTTTTCTCATCTTCCCAACTTATAAAAATGTTGGTGTTCCCTGGGAACCCATCCTTAGATGTCACTTTCTATATGACCTCATCCATGCTTCTTCCTCCTATCATCAACTCTCTTCTGAAGA
This sequence comes from Graphiurus murinus, assembly GCA_004027655.1. NCBI lineage: Eukaryota > Metazoa > Chordata > Mammalia > Rodentia > Gliridae > Graphiurus > Graphiurus murinus. The sequence continues at coordinate 77,141 of PVLC010002478.1, read as the reverse complement.
AATCTATGTGTTTGTATCCAGCCCAGACTTTGAATTTTTTAAATCATATAATAGTTTCTATGTTCTGGGTTCACCTCCCAAATACCTCCATGCAATATGATCAATACATATCTTCACATCAAAATTTCCTTTTCATATTAAAGTACCACATTCCCATGAAAAGTATAAAAGATAAAAATTTAGAAGATGTCTCAACTCCTTTTCACTCAAAACGAATCTGCCAAGACCTGCTTGCATAACCTCCATACTGCTTATTCAGTATCTTCTCCATGCCTTATACCAGTTCCCTAAATGAGACCCTCATTACCTTTCTCTTGGATTATATCTTGCTCTTCCTGACCTACATCTATTTAAATGGAGTATCCAAATTCCAGCCATGGCGATCTTTTTAAAATAAAAACAGTCTACCTCTGAAATGCAAGAAAAACATGATTATAACTATTCAAGATCTCCACACATCTTAAAGATAACGTACAAAATCACATTCCATTCATTAGGGAAATGCAAATCAAGACTGCAGTGAGATATTATTTTATATCCAATTAGGAAGGCTGATATAAAAAGTGGAAAATAATGAGTGTTGGCAAGGATGTAGAGAAATTGGAAGACTTATTCACTGCTGGTAGAAATTTAAAGTGTTGCAGCTGCTGAGAAAAAGAGTAAAATTGTTTCTTTAAAAAGTTAAACAGAATTAGCATAACACCAACAATTCTACTATGCAAAAGAATTGAAAAGGGGGACTTGTACATTTATTCACATACTAATATTCATAGCAGCATTATTCATTATAGTGGAAATAACTCAAATATGTGTTGATGAATGAGAGCATGAACAAAATATATCATAAATATATAACAGAATATTACTCAGCCTTAAAAATAAATGAAATTTTGACAAATTCTACAACATGGATGAGCTTGAAAACATTAAGCTAAGTGAAATAAGCTAGAAACAAAAGACAACTGTTGTATGATTCCATGAGTGACAGGCTAATTCACAGTAGAGTAGTAGTTATATAGGGAGAGGAAAATGAGACCTTATTGTTGAACATGTATTGAGTTTTACTTTGATATAAGATAGTTGATAGTAGTGATTGGTTATATATTGTGCTTGTACTTAATGCCCCTGAATTATATACTTAACCATGGCTAAAATAAAATAAATATCATTTCACATACTTTAACTGATTAAAAATAATTCAAATTTTGTACTGCTTTCTGCTTCACATCTTGGGCTTCAGTAGTTCTATTGTTTCCCATCACCCATGCCACCTCATCTGCACCATGCACCCTGTCTACTTTAGCCTAACACTTAACTGCCTCTCACAATGTCTGCCTGGCTCTTTCAAGAACTGGATGGAGGCTCAGGCTGAGTGACGGATACATACCCTTCCACCATACCCTTCCATGGTATTTTAACTATCTGGTTCAATTGTCTCATATGATACAGAGCTATTGTAAAACACAGCAGAGTCTTGTATATCCTGCAATTTTTTGAGCATGGCATGTGCCATGCCACAGGCTCTCAATAAATATTTAGGGAATGAGTTAATTAGAAGTGGCTATTGTTAAAAATATAAAATATTGCTCTCCCTAATATGCAGAAGCTAGGGAGAAAATAGGGCATAAGAGGGACCCCAGATGAAGAAGGATAAACCTTAGGTGAGCAAAGAAGTTGACTTAAACTGAAGGTGATGGGGGAGGAGAACCTTAATGCATATGATGTACTTTCACAAACATATCAAAGTCAATCACTAAACTTAACCTGAGAAGGAGGGAGGGTAAGGGAGTAGAGCGAGAATTGGGGAAGGGTAAAATGAGAAATATGTGCATATATGCCTTTATCAGCTTGTACCTAACAAAGATGTATGATTTCAATACACCAATTAAAAAAAGATTTGAAAAATTTTCAATTTTACTTAAATTCTTAAGGAAATACTATTTTTACATGATAGTCCAAAGGATACCTGATAGAGATCCACTTTCCTTTTTTAAATTCAATAGCAGCCATTTTTTTCTTTTCATCATTGATTATATCATTTAATGAACTCATAGAATGATTAGATTTGAATTACATGGTGATGGTTAAATGGATAGTTGACTGGATTATGAAAACCCTGCGCTTCTTTGACTTCGAGTGTGTTCATGAGATGATTGGCACAGGTAATGGCAGATTGAAGGGTAAGTCCTGTCCTGACTGTGAGCAACACTGTTCTGATAGGTGCAGGTCCTGGATAAAAAGAAGGAGAAAGCTGCTTGTATGTATGTGTGGTTCTTCCTAAGAAAAATGCACCTGCTCTCACTTGGGATATTAGCTTTTAGCTCTTGAAATTTGGTTTTCATCATCATTTCTCTGGAGAGTTTACTGGTCTTTCCATCTTGGACTGGGACTTCATTATTAGTCAATTCCTATTCTGAGACTCCAGCTCCTGGACTGCCCAACTAGATGCAGGTTCCTCCAGCTCTCCACGTGCAGGAGACCACTTGGGACTACACTACTATAAACTGTAAACTGATTTAATAATTACCCTTTTACCATATATACATCCGACGAGTTCTGTTATTCTAGAGAACTCTGACTGATACACACACAATTCATCAAGTTAGTGTCTATTGAACTTCAGTAAGTCTTACATATTCACAGTATTTGTTCTCATTGTCCTAACATCCAATAAACTTATCTTTAACCTATGTAATTTTGTCAATTAAATCAGTATTGAAGAGTTGTTTATATACTGTTTCTAGTATATTTAGATCAATGTCTAGTTAGGCGTTATGAACACCTATAATACCAGTACTTGAGAGCCTGAGACAGGAGGATCACAGGTTCTAGACAAGCCTCAGCAACTTAGCAAGACTGTCAGCAACCTAACAAGACCCTGTTTTCAAAAAAAAAAAAAATAGAAACGGCTGGGAGTGTAGCTTGAAGGTAGAATGTCCCTGGGCTCAGTCTCTAGTACTAACAAAAAAAATCAATTATTAAATATTAAAATAAAAACTCACCCATGTATTATTTAAAGTCATCTTTTTTTGTACTATAATACATAAATCAATGTTTGATAAATTAAACTTAATTGCTCCATTGACTACTTTTTGGTCTATGAAACTCAGATTCCTCAGCAATCATTTTATTTGTTAATATGATTTACTGGAATCTTTTCCCATTAATTTATTTAATATTAATTTTTATGCAACCTCTATCCTCAGAGCTCATCTCATAGTTATATGAAGTAGAATTATATGTTAAAGTTAAAAGGAAAGGAAACAAAATGCAGAAGGTCAGATTATATAGCTTCATGTTTACCATATACTGTTTTTATCATTCTGAGCTCATTATATTTTTTAAGCTAGATGAGAGTTCAGAAATTGGTATCTCAGCAGAAAATTTGGCCTAAAGATGTGTGTTGTTTCTCTTAGAATATTTTAAATATCATAATGAATTTGTGGCTTTAAATAGAACACACCTCTGCAATTTTACACTCACATCCTTAGAACAGTCTCATATCATACAGGTATATTATACCTCTCTGGCCCTTAAAGACTTTTGAGTTGGCAAACATCAAAGTTCAGATGATAGGCTCAGATGCACTGCTTCTGCTTCCATGACTTCTCTCAAAAGAACACATTATCTATCATCTTCTCTAACTTAACTGGGGGACATAACAAGTTTCTCTTTTTGTCTTCCAGTAATGCTCACATCCATCCAATACTCATCAGTTCCTTCTATAATCATCTAAGATGCTTCTCCTGCTACCAATTAATATTAATTAACAAAGTAATAAGTTGGGTGATATGCCAAGCATATTTACAGGCATGCACACCAAATTTAAATATAGGCGGTTTGGTATGATACTTCCTTTTTGGTCTGTAGATAGTTAAGGATCCTCTGCACCCCAGATTTACCAAAATACTCTTAATCTACCCACTCAAAAGAAACGTGATCTTCAGAGTAGATAGACAAGTTTTTTTCTAGATGTCTTACAGTATCACTACCCTTCACTTATATAAGCTTGCTTTATCTTTTAAGAGTCCTCCAGTAATCTTGATATACTTTGTCTTACTTTTCATTTGCAAGACTATAAGGTAAGTGAAAACTACTATCATGATTTATCCCTCCCACATATTTATGAAATGATTGATCAAATATTGTCAATTTAAGAAAATGAATCAGATGGCTTGTATGATTGACTAGGAGAGCCAAAGAGGAACTGAGAGGGAAGATATTTTAACTTATCTTCCTGAGGAATGAATTAGTTGAGTCTGTCAAAAATAATAATCCCTAAGAATTTCTAACTTTCTATGTATATTTAAGATGCTTAAGTTAACTTGAATTGATGTTCCCATTTTCACAGTCACTCTACAACTCCTCGTGACATCTCTGGCTGTAGAAGAATGCAACATAACCCCATATTTGGTAGAATCATAACGTATGTGTGCTCAATAAAGGAACATTCAATCTGCATAAGCATCTCAAAACTAAACCCCATTTTGTTTTTACATTTCATGCTAGGCACAATTTAGCATTCTTGTTGTATAGCATATTTGGTGCACAGGTGCAACACTTTATGCCCCCAGCACACTATTATATATGTATGCTCCCAGTGACCTACTTCCTCCAGCTATACTCTACCTATCTACACTTCCCACCAAGTAGTTCAAATTATTAATCCATTAAATGGATTAATCCAATGATGATATAACAGCCTTCACACTCGAGTCAGTTCACCTATGAACATGCTGCATTGCCTAAAATAAGGACTTTGGGTGTAGGGGGGAATCCATATTCAAATTCCATATTTGATCATTGTTTAATGTGTTATAAACTGTTGTTTATAACATTAATTCCCTTATACCACAATTAATCTGTAAAATATGAATAAAAAATGAATGGCCCAGGAAATACTACAATATAATTGTTAAGATATTAGTTAATAGTCATTATAACTATGTTCAAGGACCTAAAGAAAATCATGCTTATATAAATCAAAAAGCTATGATGACAATGTGTCATCAAATAGAAAATATCAATAAAGATATAGAAATTATTTTTAAAAGAATCATATTTAAATGCTTGAGTTGAAAAATATAATAACCAAAATGGAAAAAAAAATCACTAAAAGAAAGGGGAAAAATGACTCATGGAATGAGATAACTTTTGTAAATTATATATCTGATAAGGTACCTGTATCTAGAATGTACAAATAATTCCTATACTTCAATAATCAAAAGATAAATAACTCAATTTGCAAATAGATAGAAGACAAGAGTAGATTTTTTCATAAAAGATGTACAAATGGCCAATAAGTGTGTGAAGAGATGTTCAACAGCTTTAAACCATTATGCAAACTCAAATCAAAATCTCAATGTGAAAGCACTTCAAACCCACCAAGATGACTATAAGCCAAAAAAGAAAGAGAACAAGTCCTGCTGAGAATATGGAGAAACCGGAATCCTCACGTATTTCTGGGGGAACATAAACAGCTTTGGAAAGGAGGCTGGGAGTTCTTCAGTTAAACACTCCAGGATCTAGCAAGTAAGTGATTTTATATCATGGTTTCCATTTAACAACTTTAATTAATTTATTTCACTGATAAAGTTATGCAATTTAATATGGTTTAAAATCAAGTAAATTAATGGGTTTTTCTTTGTGACATCATGAGATAGTTCAATGAGCCTCTGAATACCGATCTGTATCAGTCATTACTCTTTCTAACCATTTCTCTATTCAGGGTGATTAATGTTTTTGAGGCTGGCATAAAAATCAGGCATAACTCAGAGGCTCCTTGCAAACCATCAGTACAACACTCAATTATACTTAGTACTATGTTTGTTAAGTAATTTTATTCTCAGAAATCTGGCAAACCTTGAATTGTATTTATAGTCATTCTCTTGACAATTAAAATATCTGATTAAACAGCCAGATTACAGAGTTTATGACAGGGCTTTTAAATTTAAATTTTCATATACAAATCTTTCCAAAGAAAGCTCTATATGTTACTACTTTTATAAAATTGTCGTCAAATACCCAGTAAGAAATCTATTATTATCTGTACTAATTGGCTATACTTAGGCTAGTAGAAAGTTTTCCTTAATGGTCTCTTCAAAATTTCAACCTTACCTTCTGACATTTAGTGAATGTCAAGATACTTAATATAGGGTTGTATTTTCTGTTTTGTGCCATAAGATTTTATTGTTATTGACTTAGCCTGCTGAAAAAAAAAATTCTACTTCAAATCATAGAAAACATTTTTGTATCAAGTAATCATGTCATTTTCTTAAAGTGCCCAGTCATTCATAGATTTTTTTTCCTTTAATTTTTTTCATACATTTTAAGAGGAAAAGAGAATTGACAACTTTTTTAAAAATGTGAAATATTTATTTGCTTAAATATACAGAGCTCAGTAAACTACCTTAGAATAGAATGAAGATGTGGTGGTGATGGGGGGGGGGGAACAATTAGAATGTAAGAAGAGATCTACTGGGAAAGCCAAAAGAGCTTTTATTTTAAGAACATGAACTATCTCCTAAGGAAAGAAAAGTCAGAGAGTTTAACCTGCTAAAGTCATTATAGTCATGTTCTTTAAAATGCTACCAATTGTCACAATTTATCATTTGTCCTATAGGATTGTGTCACCCCTTGTGTGGTAGGGAAGGAGGAAGAAAGGAGGTAGATCCACTGCAGACATCTGCTTATATGGTCAAATGCTAGGAAGTGAACAATGTCTGAGAAGCTGGAAGAGTCTATACTACGATGGACCAATTGCCAGAGCTCTCAGAAACAAATTCTGTTCTTAAGTCCAAGTGTTTAGCAAACATCTTAGAGACACATATGCAAAGTAGCTACAGAATCCAAGCAAACACCTTCCTGGTGCATGATGTTAGAACAACTTAGTAACCTGAAAAGAGTTCACTCATTGATTAGACTTTTTTTTTCTTTCAATTGTTTCTTTAAGAATTATTTTTCCTTTCTTTTTAGAATTTATTGGTGCTTGTAATTATGCATCACAGTGAGATTAATAGTTCTTTTTTCTTCTATCATTTAGTAACTATCAAATTCCTTCAATATCCTAGGCTAAGGGGAGAATTTAGTGACATATTACAGGCAAAACTAGCACAACCTTTGATACCATGGGGTGTAGATTCTAAGAAAAAGAAAGAAATATTAGTCTATTAGTCCTGAAAATGAAAACAAAACAAAACAAAACCACAATTACAATCATGAAAAGTGAAATAAAGGGAAAATGTGCTCTGAGAATCTGTAACAAGGTGATCTGAACTCTCCTCACTTCCCCCTCTCAGGAACTCTTGCCTCTAGTTTCTGGTTGGATTCAATCTATGGGAAGCACCATCGTTAGAATAGATGATGAGAGGAGAAAGGGGTCTAGATATAAGGTCCTCTGTGTCCTACCAAAAGTGGCTTCCCAGTACTCAGAGTGGCGAGGTAACCTCATCCTCCACATCCAAAGCTCCTGGGCTGAGTCCCTTCTCCATGGCTCCAGCTATCATTAGTCCCTGGTTTCCTTGGGATTAAAAGGTCCATAATTACCCCTTAATTAATTTATTTTCAGAATCCCATTAGGGCATGCTTTCATTTTCCTACAAGACAGTGACCTATATTGAGTTTGGTGGAACCTAGGAAAAGTCAGTTTCAGGAAACAAGACACTGTGTGCAAGTGTCCTGGGGTGGGAAGGAACATTGCCAGTCATAAAAAGTCATAAAAAAATGTATCTGGGACACTATCCATAGCCAGTTTGGCAGGACACGGGGACCTAAGAAAGAGTTGGATGATGTAAAACTTAGGATCAAATTGATTTTGTCTTTATTGTAAGGATGTTTCTGATGGTTTGATATCAGGGTGTGATTCAATCAGATTTGCATTCTTTTTTTAATATGGGGATTGAATCCAGGGGAATTCTATCTCTAAGCTACACCCCCAGTCTCATTTTATTTTTTATTTTGAAACAAGGTCTCATTAAGTTTCTGAGGATAGCTTCAAGTCTTTGATTCTCTTGTCTCAGTCTCCTAAGTATTAGGATTACCAGCATGTGCCACCATGCCAGGCTTAGATTCACATTTCTAAAATATTATTCTGACTGACCTGAGAAGAAAATGTTGAGGAATTTCAAAAGTGGGTGTGGATAGAACAATTTCCTCAGAGCTTTTTGAAAAGTTTAAGTTAGAGATGATCTGTAGAGTCATGTATATAGGTAACGGATACAGGCTGAAGGAAACTGTCTTGAAAGATCAGAATTGGAGTCAACAAAATAGGGTTTATTGGTTGGACATCTGTCACTGTAAATAAAATTATATGGGAACATGACCACACTTACTGTATGTCATTTACAGTGACAACTACAGATTGGAGTCACTGGGGGCAAAGACTGTATGATAAATCTAACCAAGGAGGTAAAAGGCCTCTATGATGAAAACTATAGAACAGGACACTAAAGAAAGAAATTGAAGAAGACATTAGAAGATGGAAATACCTCCCATTTTGGATAAGAAGAATAAATATTGTCAAAATGACCAATACTAAAAATGATCTACAGATTCAATGAAATCTCTATCAAAATTCCAAAATCATTCTTTGCAGACCTAGAAAAAAAGAGTTCTAAAATTCATATCAAAGGAAAAAAAAAAGTCCTGACTATCCAAAGCAACTCTGAGCAATAAGAACCAGGCTGGAGATATCACAATACCTGATTTCAAATTATACTACAGAGCTAAACTAACAAAAAACAGCATGATATTGGCATAAAAACAGACACATAGACTAAAGGAATAGAATGGAAGATACAGAAACAAATCCTCACACTAGTAGTTAGTTGATTTTTGACAAAAGAACTAAAAGCATACACAAGAGAAAAATAGCTTTTTCAACAAATGGTGTGGGGAAAACTGGATACCCATATGTAGAAGAATGAAATTTGATCCCTCTCTCTCACCCTGCACACAGGTCAACTAAAGATAAATCAAAGACCTAGAAACTAGACCAGAAACTTTGCAATTCCTAGAAGAGGTCATAGGAGAAACTTTACAATATATACACAGGCACTGATAGAAATGTGTGCACATTTGTCTTTATCAATTTATACCTAACAAAATGTATATATACAAGGCATGAATTATTACAATAAAAAATAATAATGGAAAAAAAAAGATTTCCTCAATAAGATCTCCAAGGCTCAAAAATTTAAAAATGGTATGATATCAAATTAAAAATTTTTACACAGCAAAAAAAAAAAACAATCTGAATAGAGATCCCACAGAATGGGAGAATTTATTTGCCAGCTACTATTCTGATAAAGGATTAATATCAAGAATATATAAAGAACTTAAAAAAACACTAAAAAACAAATAATCTAATAAAAATAGGTAATTGAATGGAATAGACATCTCAAAAGAAGAAATAAAAATGGCTAATAAATATATGAAAAATGTTCAATTTCCTTAGCAATAGGGAATTGCAAATCAAAACTACACTGAAATTCCATCTAACTCTAGTAAGAATGATAGTCATTAAGAATACAAACAATAATAAATGCTGAAAAGAATGTGAGGAAACAGGAACTCATATACACTGTTGGTGGGGTTTTAAATTAGTACAACCACTCAGAAAATCAGCAAAGAAGTTCCTCAAAAGACCAGGAATAGAACCACCATATGATCCAGTTATACCATTCCTTGGTATCCTTCCAAGAGAATTAATGTCCAAACACTATGTAATACATTCATAACTATGTTTATAGCAGCACAATTTACAATAGACAAATTATGGAAGCAATTTAGGTGTCCATTAACATATGAATGGATAAAGAAAATGTGATATATATATATGTATATATATGTATATATATACATATATATATATATATATATATATTAGAGAGAGACAGACAGACAGACAGACAGACAGAAGAATTTTACTGAGCCATAAAGACAGATAAAATTATGTCATATGTAAGAAAACAGATGGAACTGGGGAATGTTATGCTAAGTGAAATCAGACAGTCTTAGAAAGTCAAGGGCCTTGTGTTTTCTTTCTTATGTGGAAGCTAGAGAGAAAATATGAAATAAAAGCAACTTCATATAAGTGAGGAGAGAGACCAGCAGAAGAGTGAAAGGGGATTGGGGGAAGGAGGTAGTGAGGGGAAGAAGAAAAATTAATGAAGGAAACAGTTTTAACAATGCTATGTCTATATATAAGATATCGCTGCCAATCTTATTAACACGTTTGGAGATGGACGGGGTCCTGGGGTGGGTTCTGGAGGGAAACATACCAACTGCTGTATGCATGTATGTTTGTATCACATTGAATCTCAAAATGATGTATAATTACAAGGCACAAATAAATGTATTAAAAAGATGACATGATCAATATTTTGACAGTCTAAAATACCTATGAGATGCTTTAAGAAAAAGTTTACCATCCCTGGGTTAAATCAATAACATTTGGCATTAGATTAGATGTAGGGGTGAGGGAAAGGTGGCTATTAAGGATGGCATGTGGGTTTCTGATGTCTGCAACTGAGCCCACACTGGGTTTATTTACTGAAAAGTAAGTAGATCTAGCTTCACAATGGAGAAAGACCATTGAATTAAAGCCATGAATTTAATATTGGGTACATTGCATTGGAGATGCCTTTTAAATATCTAAAGTGGCTGCATTAAGCATTGCATATAAAAATCTGGTGCTCAGAAAAGAGATGTAAGTGGAAAATATAAATTTTGGAGTTGAGGTGGGCAGAATAATAATTCTTGTTAAATACTCATACCCTGATCTCTGAAATCTTTAAACATGTTACCAAAAGAGATGGTACATATATGATTAAGTGAAAGCATGCTATGGATTGGACTGTTTACCACCACAAATTCATATATTGAAGCTTTAATCCTCATCTTTTTAATTCAAAAAGTAATTAAAATGAGGTCATAAGAATGGGACCTTAATCCACATGACCAGTGTTCTTCTAAGAAGGGTCAGAGACACTAGGATGTGCATACCCAGAGGAGATACCATGTGAAGAAGCAATAAGACATAGGCCATCATCAAGTCAAAGGGGAAGGTCTCAAAGGAAGCCAACCCTACCAAAACCTTAGAATTCTATTCTTAAGAACTAGGAGAAAACAAATTTCTGTTGTTTATAACACTCAGTCTGTAGTATTCTGTTATAACCACTGTAGCAAACTGAGACAGGTATCTTTAGATGGGGAAATTGTTCTGCATTTTCCAAAGGAGCCCAGTATAATCATAAGGATTCTTATAAAGGAAAGTGGGCATTAGAGCAAAGAGATTTGGAGTGATGTGATTAGAGAAGAGACTGGAGAAATATGATTGCTGGCTTTGAAGATAAGGAAGTATGAGCCAAGGACATGGGCAGTCTTCCCAAGCTGGAAAAGGTAAAGGTCCAGGTTCTCACTTAGAGCCTACAGAAAGGAATGCAGCCCTGCTGACACTCTGATTTTAGCCCATTGAAACATAGGTCTGATTTCTGATGTCCAGAATTAAAAAATTATAAATATATGTCATCTTAAATTACTAAGTTGGTGATAAATTTTTATGATGACAATATGAAACTAATAGAGGAGTCATTGGTTTGCGGTCAGTAATTAAAGCAGAGATATAATTCTAATGAGGCTGGAGTGCCATAGGCCTGTCGTTATGAGACAGAATTGAGCTGTAGGGAAACAATTTTATTAATGCCTGTGTTTGATGCTGTCACATTTATTAAAAGTTGGGTGGTTTTTAAAATGTGTTTATCTCTTTGTTTTTTGGAATTGGAGAGTGAACCCAGGGTCATTCTATCTCGAATCTACAATCTTGATCCTTCTTATTTTGAAAGAGAACCTCATTAAGTTGCTGAGGACTTCACTAATTTACCAAGGCTGGCTTGAAACCTGCAATCTTCCTGTCTAGGCCTCTCAATATTGGAATTACAGGTGTGCACCACCATACCCAGCTCCAAGTTGGTTTTGACAGTCATACTGCTCTTTCTCTAGGGTGTATCATTTTAAGATACAGACTTGTACTCAGCACCAAATCACCCCATGGTGAATAAGAATTCTTCCATTGCTCTTTAGTTTTCATTGCACAAATAAAGTTTCTCTTTTGAAGAAAGCTCCAAGGGGAAGATAACCATAATTCTAATTTTGTTTCAGTGTCTCAGGGCTCTGTTCTTTGTTTTGATTTATGTACACTCGCTCCTTTTTAATCTTCCAAACTCATGGCTTTAAATCACCTGTATATGTTGACGACTCCAAAGTTATATTCCAAATCCTAACCTCTCAAATTCCAGACTCATAACTCAGTAACTACTCAAGATCCCCAGGTGGACATCTAATAGACTTCTCACCATCAATGTGTCCTAAGCTGAATTCTGGACATACTCTTCAACTGCCTCTACCCTGAATTTTCTCATGTCAGTTGATGAAAACACCATTCTCCCATTCATTCTAGCCAAGAACACTGGAATCTTCCACTAAGAACTGTGCTGTCTCGGCCTTCAGAATATATCCAGAAACCCACCACTTCTCATCACCTGTTGCTACTGTCCTATTCAGAGATGCCTTCTTCTTTAGCATGAATCCTTGTGACAACTTCTTCACAAGTCTATTCGGTTTGCTCCTGTCCCACATCTATTTTCGAAACAGCAGAGAGAGAGAGAGCAAGCCTTTAAAAACAGGAGTCAGTCATGTCATTTCCTCTATTCGAAACCTTGCCATAGTACCCAATTTCACTCACTCAAAGTCCTTAAAATTGCTCACAAGGCCTAATGCAATCTGGCTTCCACTTACTCCTCTAACTCTAATGTGCTTCTGTCATTACAGATATAAGAACTTCCTTGCATGAATGTGTACCTGCTCCTGGTAAACTGTAACCAAGGAAAGGGAAGTAAATGGGATCCCTAGAAGTGCAAGTGATACGGCTGGCAATATCCCTTCTCTTCCTCCCTCTTTTATTTCCTGGCATAATCTATTTAGCAAAACAGTATGTATTAAGCAACTGCTACATGCTGGAGACAGGAAAGTCCATAAAATGTAGAACCTCACAATATCATAGTTCACTGTCTGATCTGAAAACAAACTAGTGGAAAACAATGTAATAAACATAGAAACAGGATGATAAGAAGCAATTAAAAAAGCCTGCATTGGGGTGAGAATTGGGGAAGGGTTAAATGAAAAACGTGTGCATGCATGCCTTTACCAACTTGTACCTAACAGAGATGTATGATTACAATGCACTAATAAAAAATTTAAAAATAATTTAAAAAATTGGGAATAATTGAAAAAAAAAGCCTGTGTTGGATAGGACAGAAATCCTATTGACACAAGATAATCCCAATTTTTCCTTCCTGGAGGAACTGGAGTATTCTGAATTAGCTACTGAACTGCACGCAGGTCTACATAGTAAATGTATTTCCATAGTAACCATGTCTGTGCTCTTGGGTGGAGCATGAGTTAACCACTGAATTATATTCCTTTTGCCCCAGTTCAAAGACAATATAAATTTCTCCTCTGTCTTTTTTTTTCCCTTAGAGCTAGTGCAAACATTATTCATAGAGAACATTGCCATATTTCGATGATGTGTCTAGAAGTTTGAGAATGTTTGTTCTAATCAATACATCTCCAAAATTATTTGCAAAGTAAAAAATAAATTAAGAACCACAACTGTAATTGAAGCTTGGTGACTTTTCCTAATATGGCATAGCACCCAAGGACATTGAAAACCAAAGGGACATTTACAGTATATTCCTCTCACTTTAAAAAGATTTGAGGCGGGCGTGGTGGCGCACACTTGTAATCCCAGCATTCGGGAGGCTGAGACTGGAGGATCCGGGTTCGCGGCCTGCCTCAGCTACCTAGTGAGGCACTCTGCAACTTAGTGAGACCCGGTTTCAAACTAAAGAATAAAAAATAGGGCTGGAGGTGTAGCTCAGAGGTAGAAAGGCCCTGAGTTCAATCCCCAGTACCGCAAAAAAATAAATAAAATAAGATTTGTTTTTAACCCTTAGGATCTAGGATGAAAAAGTGCTAAACATTTTATCTTTCTAAAGGATGTATAACTCTTCTAAAAATAGGCTTTGAACAAATTTTGAGGGCTTCTGTGCATATAACAAATAATTCTTTAAATTCTCCTTGCCATAAAATTCACTCTTAAATTATTAGCCATATATCTACTCCAGAATGTTAACTAAGGATGTGACGCATGTAGACACACCAACACAATTAATAAAAATAAAGACAAGAAAAAAATTGTATGTCCAGAGAGTATTTATGAATGGTAACAATAAGCAAAGTTAAAATAGGAGGCTGATGATCTTCCAGAATTAGTCCTTCCTTCTTCAGAACATGGAGGATGAAATAAGTTCTAAGAATACTTCCCAACTTGAATCACAAATATTCTGCCAGGAATACATTTAAGTTAATTATCTATACCTTTAAAATGTAAATGCAGCCTTTCCAAGAAAGCCCCACATTTTGGTTAAATTAGCTTATCAAATTACCTTCTTTCTAAGATGAGAGTAAGTTTAATACTGAAAAGAAGACATTATAGAGGCATTAAGAAATGAAAAGCATTCAGTTGGTAAGAGACTCTTACTGAATTTTTCCTCAATATTAGGTTTCCTGAGTATTAAGTGGTCGCATTCATTCCTATCACATGAGATTGCTTTGAACACTAAATATGATAACATATGAAACATGTAGGGGACTTTCTAGGATGAACTCGTGGCACAGCAATGGTGAGTTCGGCCTATGTGCCCCAGCAAACCCATTCTTTACTGTGAGTTCTAATTTACAGATTCTTAAATAATCCAGTCAAAACTGGACATGGCTGGAGATGCACTTGAACTTCACCTTTGGATTCTAACAAGAAGAGAGAGAGAGAGAGAGAGAGAGAGAGAGAGAGAGAGAGAGAGAGAGAGAGAGAGAGAGAGAGAGAGAGAGAGAGAGA
>PVLC010002478.1:0-52691 GCA_004027655.1 Graphiurus murinus | reverse complement strand
GCTCTTATTGTTTATGTAGTTACTTTCACTAAAAGACTATGAGCCCCTAGGAATAGTACTTTTGATTTTTATTTATCTCCATATGACTAATATAGCACAGTTTTAAATATTTAATAAATACTAATTTAATGAGTGAATAATAAGTGAACATATATAACAGCCTATCAGCAAAGTTATTTACAAAACTAGGAAAGTAGAAATAAGTAGTTCATAGGAAGATTTTTTTCTCCACTGATATGGAAGTCAAAATGTTTTTCTCTCTGGTGCTCCTCTAATGAGATGTAAACTGTTTACTCTGACACGTTTTCCACCACTGGCCATTTCCTGCACACTTTAGGAAGAACAAAGTCATAGCTGATTGTTTTCCAGAAAGGATTAAAGAAAATTAAAAAAGAATATTGACTAGGGAGCTTCAAGACTTGGAAGATTTGGGTTAGAAGACAAGTTCACTATCAAAATATAGAGGCTGATCTTCTTACTGAAGGGGAAGTGGTCACATGTTAAAGGTATAATTTTTACCATTGAATCTAAATTGCCTTAAATCTAAAATGGAACTTTCATAACACAACCCTTCTCTCTTCTCTCTCTCTCTCTCTCTCTTTTTTTTTTTTTTTTTGGTACTGTTGATTGAACCCAGGGTCATACTACCTCTGAGCAACACCCTCAGCCCTATTTTATTTTGAAACAGGGTCTCATTAAACTGCTGGGGGCCTTGCTAGTTGCTGAGGCTATCTTCAAACCTGTGATCTTCCTGTCTCAGCTTCCCAAGAACTGGGACCACAGGCTTGTGCCACTACACCAGGCTGACCCTTCTCCTTTTTTATTGCAATGCTGTTTAGGGCAGAATGTATATGAAAACAAAACTCTAAAAGAAACCTCTTTGATCTTCACTTTAATGCAGCCTTGACTAAATTACAAATTTCAAGGCACTGAGGACTAACAAATGGGAACTTATGTACCGGAAGTAGAAGAACATGACAATAACATGAACAAAAATGTATAGAGAGGCTTCAAAATGCCTTGTTTGTACAAAAACATATTTTTTTATTTGTCAAATAGTATTTATTTACTCTCTTACCTTTGTTTATTTAAATTCATTATCTTCATGTGATAAGATAAATGCATTTTTAATATTTAAAAAGTAATTGAGCTTTTAAGGACATAAAAATTAACATCTATGATCAGATCAATACATGCTCTATGCACTTTTATTTTCTTAGTTTGTCTTCTTCAAACTTTAACACCCACTACCTGTTTAGTGTTTATCCTGAGGCTTATAGTGAGGGTTTCCAGTGATATATATAGATATCTACAGATATTAAATAGTGATGATAGGTATTGTATAGTAAGAAAGTGAAGATTTCAGTTACAGTATATGAACATTAGACATGATGTTGAGACATCATTGGCTCTCAGTGAATGTTTTGTGTGTGTGTGTGTGTATGTGTGTGTGTGTGTGTGTGTGTGGACACATGCATGCACAGTTTCATTAGTGCTTCTCTTTGCCCTGTTTGTTTTATGACTAACTGATCAATTATCTAGAATTAGCAATCACTGTGAGCATTCTCTCTGCTTTCTTTGCTTATGAAATATTCTACAAGAGTCTCTGATAGATTTAACAACACATTTCAAAACTGCAGACATGCAAGAAAATTTTAAAGTAATCGTATAGAATTAAGGTACAAGTGAGACAGAGGAAACACCTTCACAAATGACTTTAAAAAACCCACAACTGGGATAGACATAAAAATTTCACTTCCTGCCACTGAGCACAATTTAATTGCAACCAGACAGGATCTCATTCTCGTAAAATGCAAGAAGCTAGAAAGGATCTCTTGGTGATGACCATAAACTTAAGATTTTGGTCTGCACAGTCACTAGAAGAAAAACAAGTTTGGAGAAAACAGGGAGAGTAAGCAGACAGTTTTCTATAAATATCTGAGAGGCAGATATTATTTATCTTAATGAAACACATTGTGGATTTGGCAGCCAACAGTTTCCACGATGAAATCAGCATGAAGTGGAGAAAGTGGGTATCAGTAGAATTGTGTTTGATGTGAGCGCTGCTACTTGCTACTGTGAACTTATCTGTAAAATACAGACAAAATCATTAACCTTCTTGTGCAAGGGTTGGATTAAATGACCTGTGTGCTTCCCCCACCCCCCTACCCCCCCACAGAGCCTGGATCAGGGCATTCTCAGTCAACTGCGCTCTTCTATTCTTGCCTCTCTCCTTTGATCTCTGGACTGCTCTAGGTCTCATTATTCACATGTGGTATATGGAGAACAGCCTTAAGGTTATTCTACATTTCCCTGTGATTCTAAAAGGAAGGTTAGAAAGCATCTCCACCATGTTATAGCTTTGTTTGAAAACAAACAGTGATAAACATCATGGTTCCAGAAACATGCAGAGATGGATTTTTTTTTTTCCTTATGCAGTACGATAAGAATTCTGACTGTCCTAGATGTATTATAACAAGCAAGAATTTTCTACCTAGGCCAGTTGATCAGCTCTGGCTCAGTGTTTGAAGGGTCTCTTATCATTGGTCTACCCGGAGGAGCATTCAATGCATTTCTCTATTCTATCATTGTGAACAATATTTAGCAAGCAATTACTGGAGGTGCTGCTAAGCACCAGGAGAGAGCTACATTGTCAAGAAGGAAAGTTCTCTTGGCCTGTGACAGTCTATGTCATGCTCAGATTTCTGTAATGGAAAAGAAGATTCTAATTTACCTAATTCCATTGAAATAAGATCATGCAAATGGACCGTGACACTTAGTTATGCTTGTTAAGGGTGCAATTTATTTTGTGCTTGTTTTCTAAATACACGGGGGAAGAAGAAAAATAGGAACAATATTCTTGAAAAACCATATATGTCCCAGAAACTATGCTAGATTTTTTTGGATACATAATACAATAAAAAATAACCATTTATATATAAAATATGACATGTGTTATTTCATTTCACATGTATCATTTCATGTAAGCCTCATATGCACTTGAATAAACTGAGGCACCAAATGGGAAACTTGCTGAATATGGATCTCCATATCACTGGACACTGAAGCTATTGTCTCTCGCTATTGTGCAATGCTGTCAAGAACCCTTACTAAAATTGTCTACAAAATGCCATCAGTTTCTATTGACTGGATTAGGAATACAAGAGGTTAGATAAATTACGTGTCTTAATTCTGTAGTAGAAATTCAACTCTAGGTTTCTGAAAACTATGACCTCCTCAAACATCTGCTGAAAACTTTATGACCAGCCCCACCCATAGCTGGACACTCCTGAATAGCTCAGGAATCTCTACTTATTCTGTTCACTTTGACCTCCCAAGCTGTCTTGGAGGACATTATTGTTGTAGGATTTGCATTTGCCTTCTCCAAGTAGAAGGTCTTAGTGACTCTTTTCAGTAATCACCTACCAGATAAGTTGATGTCAGTCTTCTATCCCTTCTCCCTATCAAAAGGAATTCAGGCTGGACCTACATGCTCCCATAGATGAACTCCAAACTGCCAACATTTACCTCCAAATCCACTTGCCAGTTTTGCCCCATTCTGGCACCCTTTCTGCCTTCTTGGTCTTGCTTTCTCTTTTATCTAACAATTCTGATGAATCTGTGGGTTCCTATGCTCTGGACATCAACCCTCACTCCCTACACTCTTGAGTTGTCCTTCCATAGCTTCACACTACCTAGCTTGAAAACCAACTACTATTTCACATCTAGGATTTACCTTTAAAACAGCAGAATGGCCATCACAATGCATGCTTCCCCAATTTGTGAGGAGGATAAATGAGATCATGCATATGGAAGGTCTTGTGATGGGATATATCAGCATTAGGCATCTAATTAAGATATATTTGTATTCTCTAGCAAAGGTGATACATAATTTTTGCTTTTATGTTATCTTGGGAAATAGTACTTTATTTTACTTCAGGCTCATCTTTGAACAAGCAATCTATAATGTGTCTTATAGGGAAATTTAAGTCCCTCTTTTATTCTTGAAAACAAGTAAGTTCTAGATATAGTCGTAAAGCAGAAAATACATCAGCCTCTCAGTGAGATTTTCCAGGGTTTCCGGAACTATGTATCCTTCCTGCCTATCTACATCTTATTTCCACTAGTTTTTAACATAAACAGAAATTCTATTCTATTTTTCCTTTCCTTGTCCATAGACTTCTCCAGAGAATTTGCTTTGGTACCTTCCCTGTTCCTCACACACAGACTTTGTAATCTTTTCCTCTTTAATAAGATAATTTCACTTCCTCATTAGTATCTGCCCAGACATGCTATCACTGAGAAGCCTTTTCTGATGACTTTAGTCTTTACTGATTCAAACAACCCAGTTTATTATTTTGTCCTAAATGTTAATTGCTCCTGTTACATAATTAATACCATTGATACACCACATCATCAAACTAAACTGCCATTTCTTAGGGAACTATTAATGCCTGAAAATGTGCTTGATAGATATAATGATGCAGAGAAAAGCAGATGCCCAGGTAAAAAATAAACAGTGATAATTGATTGATAATACGACATTGTATATTTCTAAAAACTACAAAAGTGTGTATACAGTGAATTCCTGATATCCAAGGTAGTTATGTTGTATGAACTCACCTTGAGCACTAAATTAGCAAATGCTAAACCCAGTGTGCTCCTAGGGAATTACAGAGAGGGGGTTCCTGTGAGCCACTGGACCCAACGTTTGGATCAATTAACTAATAAAAAGCCCATTTTATGTATGTGTGTTTGAAGGTCACCTTATTTAATGTATATGGTTGTTTCATTGACATTGAACTTATGAGCTCAACAGCACTATAACCCTTACCCAAAGGATGTTTCTCTAACACACATATATCTCCATAAGGCATCTCACAACATTCCCACACTTAGGAACAGTAGGCAGCACTTCTGTACTAAACATGAGGGCCATTTTAAAGAGTAAAATAGTCAAAAAAAAAATCACAAAAAGTTGAAATAGAATGTGTCACTAAACAGTGAAAAGGATACTCATCTTCAGTATGAGAGCTGAAACAAAACGTTTGAACCCTCTTGAACCCCAGCTGGGAACATCAGTGACAGGCAACTGAAAATTTCCGCCACTCTTCACATGTCTACAAATGACCCCATAAGTACCAGTGTTGATTTTTGGGTGTTAACAATAAATTCTTACAAGTGGAAAAATTTATAAATTTATAAATATGTGAATAATGAGGACAACTATCTATAAAGAAAGAATAGAAAAGGAATGATATAGGTTAAAAATAGTTTAACTTCTATATTATTTAACTTTTGGAGTGTCTTTTAAATTGGTATCATTAAATAGGCATGACTATAGCACCCAGAAAGAATAAATGCTTAAAAATGTTTTGCACCAGCTTTACTATGTTTTGAAAGTAGAAAGAAACAATTCTGCTCTTAGGGGTTGTCAGTGAAGTTTTTGGTCGCAATTTGATTCATGGAAAGATCAAATATGTCATCAAACCTAGATTCCTACCCAGCATGCATCCCTTAGAACTATCACTTCAATCAAGTCAACTAATGTCTGAGTTTCAGTTTCCTTGTGTGGAATCCTTTTTTCTTGAACTGCCCTTCAACACATATAACATGCTCTCTCCACTGAAGGGTTTTTGGCTAATGCTTATGTGTCCTAGCACTGTACAATCCCCTGCAGGTACTGTTAAAATGCAGACTGCCTCAGTAGGTCTGGGGCAAGACCTAATATTCTGCATCTCTAATAAACAGCTTCTAATTTCCATGATCTGCTTTGTCTCAAAATATCTTCCCTCCTCCTTTCTTCCCTAGTTTTTATTTATTGACCAAAGCTTTGATTTGAAGTAAAGCAGATCTTGAAAAGGAGAATCACATTAAAATCCCTGCAAGTCTCTTAGTTTTCTATGCTCCTTATTTCTGGATCCTTCTTAGCATAGAATGTACCTAAGTTTAGATGAAAGTCATGTCTAGGACCTATTCTTACTAGATCAGATGTGAAGTCATAGTTTTCCCATGCATATTTTAATTGTTGGAGAAAAGGAGTCATGGAAAAATGAACAGAGAAACCTGAGGAAAGGTTTTTAAGAACACAATTTGCCTTTTCAATAAAAATAATACCTGCCACTTATAAAGCATTTTCCATGTGTTAAACATACCTTTACATTAGTAATGAAATACCCAAGAAATGAGTGACTATCTGAATAATTTGATAAACTCAGACAGTTCTGGCCTTGATTTGTGCTGTACATCAGTAACTCAATTTTTTTCAACTGTGAAATGATAGACATTTAAATAGGAGAACGGGACTTTTTAATTTGATATGGTTGACAAGACATTTGTTGGGACTGTCACCATGACAGCCAATTTTCAATGCATTTATTAGTATTACCTGTGCTGATTGAAATTCAAAGGGCAGTCAGAAAAATATTCATTTACACTGACCTATTTTGAGTGCAATGCAAAAGGAAAGGGCAGAGTCAGGCGTGGTGGCACACGCTTGTAATCCCAGCATTTGGAAGGCTGAAACTGGAGGATCCAGGTTCTCGGCCAGCCTCAGCTACCTAATGAGGCACTCTGCAACTTAGTGAGACCCTGTTTCAAAATATAGAATAAAAAAATGGGGCTGGGGGTATAGCTTGGAGGCAGAATGCCCCTACGTTCAATCCCCAGTATCGAAAAAAAAAGAAAAGAGCATGACAGAGAATTATCATGATTGCTAGCAGTGAAGACACTGCTGCTCAGTTTATATCAAGGAATGAAGAGTATCATGCCTAGAAGTGACTGGATATAAAGACCAAAGCCAGGGATGCCAGTGCAGGGAAAGGCTGACACAGTAGATGAAACATTAGAATCTTTGGAGTCCTTACTATTTTCCTTTTCTTCACCTAATCGTTATCCTGCCTGTGAAGATGTTGGTTCTTTATCCAATGGCATTTCTGTTTTGAATTTGAAATTCAGAGTAGTGAACGGACTAGGAGAAGGTAAGGTTTATATCTTTAAATAAAGCCAGGGAATATTCTGATTGAAAAAGGAGAAGTCAGAGATACACATACACACACACAGTAAAATAAATTTGTTCTATCATCTATCTATCTATCTATCTATCTATCTATCTATCTATCTATCTTCTATCATCTATCTTACTATTGTCTGTTTTAAGATTAGGTCTCCAGCCTCCTGGCACAATAAAAGTATGGATCCAAAATGTTTGTGTGTATATGGTACAATTGGAAGACTGTCACTTTCTTTGTCTAGGAATCTGCGTGAATATTCATGAACAATGTATTTCAAAAGTCAGTAACAAAAAGTTCAAATGGCTTGGAAATAGATTTTATTCTCACTGACAAAATATGTAAAATGTGTTATCTCTATCATATATTAAAATTTATTTGGCACAGTGTGGAATACCTTTGTCTAAGACTGTTTTTATAGCAGCACAGGCTTTATTGGTATAAAACCTGAGGGGGGTGGATCCAAGAATGGAGCCCATGTCTACTTACAGTCTAGAAGTTTATATAGGTTGTTTAAGGAGAGATTCCATGGGGGAGGGAGAATTAGCTATTGTCAAGGGGGTTTGTTACAGCAGAATCAAGCAGGACAGTCGGACTTTCCAGTAAGCAGAGGGTGTGATAAGCAAAGGGCTGATCTGGCAAATTTTAGGCAAGATGGTGGGGACATATTCTTTTGGAAAACAGGAGGAAGGGTATACTAAGCAAGACTTGGGAATTTCATCTTTGCACAATGGAGTCACTTTAATTTGAGGCTCTAAAATTGTATGTTCTTTCTCTTACTAGAAAGGGAGATTGAGTTGGCACAAAGCACATCAAGTCTCCACTTTATCTGTTTATGCAGAACTGGGACATTGAGGTCAGTGGGGGTCAATGTCTGCATTGTCTGAAAGGAAGATGACAGAGTCAAGCCTTCATAAGACAAGAAAAACAAGAGAGCAAATTTGAAAATGAAAGAGGCAAAAGTTATGAAGATGAGAAGAATGAGGAGCATTATAAATAATGGGAGCAATCCAAGGTGCCCAGTTCAGGATGTTTGGGTGGTGTTGCCAGTACCAGTTGATTCCTTCTGGAGTTGGCCTGCTCTTTCCCTTTGGGTGATGTTCTGAACTAATATGGATTGGTTGACTTAGAAACAGCATTCCTCCTGTAAAAGAGCAGAGGCCACCCTCTTTGGCAGTGAGGCCACCCTCTTTGGCTAATCCTTTTAAGCCACTGATAGGAGAAAATTTGGGGACATTCAGTATAGGACATCTGGGGAAGTGCTTTAATATAAATGTGGGGGGTGTCATGTGCAAAAAGGGGAGCCAAAGTCAGAAGATATCTAGTTAAATTACACTGGGAGTCTTGTAAATGACTCCATAAGTATGGCTCTTTCTTTTAACCCCAGAATAGCACACTTGTTTCTGGTTAAACTTTCCTACTGGGTATTCTAAGACTTTTCTTGCCAGCACATTAACTGATTTTTCGTCTTAACAAGATTCTGAACCTAAGGATGAAGACCATCAAGGACTTCTTGTTCCTTTTCATAGTGCTCACTGTATAATGATTGACATAGTCTCAAGTCTCCAGATGCCATAGCTACACTATTGGTTATAACAAAGCGATGCCTACCATTTTCTCAAGCATCCCCAATATGATGGGCATTCTGATAAGTATGTATACATATAATTGATAAATCTTACAATAACCCAACTAAAAATTCTGACATGTGATGAAATTGTACTTCAAAGAAGTTATGCATCATCACCACCAACGCTAGAAAAGTATCTATGCAAATAGTATTTGAGAAAAGTCCCAAATTGCTGGCATTTTGTTTTCAGTTTGTTGTTTTGTCAATTCACTCTGATTCCAGATGCCAAAATAATTGCTAAATATTCTAAAGCTACACTTATGTCCAAGAGCTTACAGTAGTAATTCATTTGCTAAAAACATCTGGCCTCCAAAGTTTTGCTTCCATGCTTTTCCTGTGCTGATTTCAATCTCATCTTTTCTCATTCTTCTTTAAAGCTTCTTCTTCCATTAATAAAAAAGAATCTTGCTAATACCATGCAAATTCAGCATCAGAGATTCCTGCAATCCTCCAATATTGGAGGAGGCAGTGTAGTATGGTGGGAAAATAGACTATATTTTATAACTCTAGTACATTCTTAAAGCAACATTTCTTAATTCTTTTCCTGACCACCCTTTCTCCATAGTTACTCTATATCCCTTTACCCTAAATAATTTTTAGCACTAATTTTAAGAAAATACCAAATCTCTTTGCTTTATCACAATAATTTTTTTCTTGTTTTCATCATAGTTTGATGTGGGCTAGATGTTCCTCCCCCATCTTATTGCTATATGTACTGCAACATATAAACTTTAAAGAGAAGTAGACAGGAAGGGACTCAAGGGGACCTTTATTGGCTTGGACCAAAAATGACTACATCATTTTTGTTCATAGTCTAGCAAACACAACTAGATAGGTGGTTAACAGGTACATGTGTATTTGGTGAACACTGTTTTTGCCATGCAAGGTTACATTAGAGTAACCTTTTTTCCTTTCTCTTCTGCCACTAGAAATTCAGAAATTCATTCATATGAGGAGTCTGTCTATCCTAAGGAAACCAGGCTATAAGGAAGACACACACACACACACACACACACACACACACACACACACACACATACATCTAAATAGCACCAAACTATTTTAACATCTCTCATTTATCTCAGAAACATGATCCCTACCCATGTCTTTGACCCACAAAACACTATGTCATAATCAAAATATTGTTGTTTTAAGCCACTAAGGTTGGATTGGGTAAATAGTTGGACTAATGCTTCATGGTGCTTGATCCTTGCCTGATCAAAACCTGTACCTACAGCATAAGTCACAGAGCATTCATTCATTATCTCTTAGTACCAAGGACTCAGAATTCTAAAAATATACTTTTCATGTCAATGTATACATGGTCCTTCTCTGGGAAGTCTTTACCTTCTCTCTGGTCTGATTTTGAGGGTTCTCTTCTTCCATACAGCCTGATATCTCTGTGTATATACATCTTATCACAGTGCTCAGGACACTGGATTACTTCTGAATATTCTTTCTTTGCTATGATCTGTATGACAGGTGATGCTTATCATATGTCATATTTCAGTGCATGTTCTCAGGAGCTGATTATTCTTCACTCCTTATCTTACTTGACTCAAGAAGGCAATGTAAAACACAAATGAATGGGAATAATAAGCTTAGACTTTTTAAACATTTTCATGCATTAAAAGCAATTTAAAAGCCAATTAATCAGTTAAATTTACTTGTATGTTTATGTACATGACCCTCATGTATCTCAGAACTCAACTCCATATACACACTTATCTAGACACATGACAGCAGCTGCTTTAATATATTCAGTGCTTAAAATTATTTGTTTCCATTAGCTCTAAAACTCTTATTAGATAAATGTCCCCAATGGCTAATGTGTTGAAGACTTGATGCCCAATGCAAAGGAAAGACTTTGGGAAGGAATTGGGTCATGAAGACTGATGTCATCAGAAAATTAATCCAAATGATGAGTTCATCATTTGAATGGGCTAATGAGCTAATGAGAGGTGGAGAAAACTATAGAAAATGAGCCCTTGTTGGAATAAGTAGGTCACCGTGTGTGAGCCTTGGAAGGGTGTGTCTTATCTCTGTGCCCTGCCTTGTTCTTTCTCTGCTTCCCAGGGGGAAATGATGAATCAAAGTTCCCATAGAGACTGAAATAAAAAGTGACCATATCAGGAAAGATTTACATGTTTTCAGTAATATTCTCAAAATAAAAATATCTCTTACAAACTAAATGAAACATACATAATTGAACAATTGCATAATCCTTCTCTACAAATACAGCATAAGGCAAACATGGTGGTTCCACCAGCTAAGTGAACACTGGTTAAGAATTAAAAATAATCATGGCAGTAATTGATAATTTCCTTTGGTCACTCAGGTTTAAAAATACTAATTATCTCAAAACATTCTAATTAGGCAAAGTGATGTGGTAAACTGAGTAGCTAGTGATTAGGAGCATGCATTCAGTCAAGGAGAATGGAAATGAGTGAGTGATTTCCATTCATTTGCTGCCCTGTTTAAGATATATATATATATATATATATATATATATATATATATATATGATATACATATCATATATATAACATATATACATACACATATATACACATATATATACATATATCATATATAACTATATATGCATATGTAATATACATAATTTTTTTCAATTCATATTCAGCACCCTACTGAAGAGTTATATCCAAATTCAGTTCATTGTCCAAGCACCCCTCAAATGCCATCTCTCTTAAAAACTGGCTTCTGAGGTTCCTGCCTAGAATGACTCTTCTTTTCCCGTTCACCATAACATGCATCAGCAATTCTGTATCTCCCCCTCTGAATTGTAATTATTTCCATGCATTAGCTCCTCTGTCAGCCAGGAAGCTCCTCAAGGAGCTGAGCCCATGTTTTATTCAGCTTGATTCCTCTGTGGAACATAGCACTTGGGCCTCTCTTTGCATACCCAAAACAAACATGTCATTTTCTGTTCACTTATTCTCACATCTGCATCCTAAGATGGACCTTTACAAGTCATGTCATGGTTTAAAGGGGGATACATTTCAACTCTGATCGAGAAAGGAAGTAAATGACAAGTGCAGTAATAAAAAAGAAAGAATTCTTTAATATAGTGGTACCTGTTGCATAGTTTAGTTGTTTGAATTTGACATCCATGTCCATTCATTATTGCTAGGTGATCGTTTTTTGTTTAACTGAAAGTGATAATTTTGTTTCTCTTAATTATATCCTCCTAGGTACTTGTCACTAGATGATGTATCAGAGTAATCAGATTGTGAAGAAAAATGAAACTCATAGCTTCAAGTCATAAAGTCAAGGTATATATTTTTATCCCGTTATTACTTAGTTTCTTTTTCTTTTATTTTACACATAATGAAAAATGTTTGATCATTCCCAGAACAGTAGTAAGAACAAAGCAGCTCATTTCTCAAATATTCATATCTTTTTTATCCTGAGAGCAACTTTAATTACAATCTCTAACTTAATAAAGAAAGTATTGAGTTTCTATAATACTCTAGTGTGTGTAGCATATTAGAGAACAGGCCTGGAAGAGTCAGGCAGATTTAGCTCCAAGAAGCATCAGGTTAAATATTGATAGCTTGAGGTTTGAAAAAGGTATGCAATCACTATAAGATGGCGTAAGATCTAGGGTACAAGAGAGATGCAATTTTCAAATAGAAAATAAGTTTGGGATGCAGAAATTCTGACTCTGGAAAGAATACAGGAACCATTTAGATTTGAAATGTGAAATTTCTTGTATTTTATGTCTTAGGTATGCCATGAAATAACTATACATGCACTATATTAGAATTTGGAAATAGAGGGAAACTCAGTTGATTATTTCCACATTGTTCCTTATCCCAATTTTCTCCTTTTAGTTTTCTTATTCTTATTAGTGTAGTTTGGCCCACTAAATTGTCATCATATTCTCTTCCATCCATGATATTTAAATTTTAAGTAAGCTGGGTGTAGTGGTGCATGCACTTGGGAGGCTGAGACCAGAGGATCTGGGGGTTCGCGGCCAGCCTCAGCTACTTAGTGAGGCACTCCACAACTTAGTGAGACCCTGTTTCAAAATAAAGAATAAAAAATAGGGCTAGGGGTATAGCTTGGAGGTAGAATTCCCTTGAATTCAATCCCCAGTACTGCAAAAAAAAAAAAAAAAAAAAGTAAATCCCTATATTTTTCAAGTGTTTGGTATTGAGAGCCTTGGTCATGCCCTTTTTTAATTGAAATTCCAAATTTCTTCAACTTTACTTTAAATATTCTTTAAATTCTTTAATTTAGAATTTGTACACACAACCAAAATGCCAATGAAAGGCTTTCCAAGAACCCTACAAGAGCCTCTTGATATCATATACAAAACTGTGTGTGAATTTTCTAGGGATTCGGCTCTCTGACTATTGTCATATGCTCACAAGGAACTTTGGTCCCATTGCATTTGAGAAATTCTAGTACTTCCTGATCACTGAGGTTAAATTGCACACATAAAACTTCTGGGAAGTAGTGGCATTTAGAATTTCTAGGAAGTATGCAGAAAAGGTTCCTGAAGATAATGTTCACCAAAAGAAAGGTCATGGAATCTCTCCTTTTGTACGGCATTCATTATCATATAACTGTTTCTCCTGGGAGATTCTGACATGGAGTGAAAATTCTAGCATCTTCAAGTTCGACTTCCTGTATATCCTGTCTGTCTCAGGTTTAATAGAATCTTTTCTTGACTCGAATCAATCACAATCAGTGCCGTGCTGATCATTGATTTGACATTGCCTGTGTGAGTCTCAGGACAGCTGCAAGTGTCCCATTCTGGAAAAAATTGGGGTTCATAGGGATGCAGACAAGTGCATGTGACCACTAGTGTGTGTGTATATGTGTGTGTGTGTGTGTGTGTGTGTGTGTGTGTGTGTACACCATGCACACATGTGCATTTCAGAGAGAGTGGTCTGAACCCAAATTATATCAACAATGAATAAGAACTCGAAATTAAAAATATAATACCATTACATTAGCACTCAATACATTATATATCTAGATATAAATCTAACAAAATATGTATAAGATCTATATAAAAAACTATAATACTCTGATGAACAAAATCAAAGAGTAATAAAAACTAAAGAGCTATTCCATACTCATATATAGGAAGATCCAAGATTGTCAAGATGTCAATTCTTCCCAATTTGATCTAGTGTCAATAAAAGATCCAGAATAGGCCACACAATAATAAAGGAGAAGAACAAAGTTGGAGGACTCATGCTACCCAACATTAAGACAACTATAATCAAGCTTTGTGTGGTGGCGTATGCCATTAATCCTGGTACCTGGGAGGCTGAGACAGGAGGATCACAGGTTCAAGGACAATCTTAGCAATTTAGTGAGACTCTAAGCAACCTAGTGAGATCCTGTTACAAAATAAAAATAAAAGGGACTTGTGGTATAGCTTGGAGGCAAAATGCTCCTGGGTTCAATCTCAAGTACGAAAAAAAAAAAGGGGGGTGACTTACGATAATCAAACAATGTAATATAGGCTAAAGAACAGACCAAGGAAATGAATCAGGTAAAGACCTCAGACATAGACCCATTTAAGTATAGTTAATTGGTCTTTAAAAAGGGAATAGTCTTTCCAACAATATTGCCAGAACAATTGGGCATCCATGTAAATCTATGTCCAGACCTAACACCTTTCATAAAAAGCACTTACAGATATATCATAGAACTAAATACTGAATGTAAAACTAAAAATTCTTGAAAGAGCCAGGCATGGTGGTGCACGCTTGTAATCTCAGCATTTGGGAGCCTGAGACCGGAGGATCCGGGTTCGCGGCCAGCCTCAGCTACCTAGTGAGGCACTCCGCAACTTAGTGAGACTCGGTTTCAAAATAAAGAATAAAAAATAGGGCTGGGGGTATAGCTCGAAGGTAGAATGCCCCTGAGTTCAATCCCCAGTACCGCAAAAAAAAAAAAAAAAATTCCTGAAAGAAAACATAGTAGAAAACATAGGTCTTGAATATGTTAATGACTTTTCAAATACAACACCAAAGGTATGAGTCACTAAATAAATAATTGATAAGCTAAACTTCATTAAAATTATGAACTTCTGCTCTGTAAAAGAGAATAAACGAAGACTGCCATAAAGCATTTGCAAAAGACACATCTGACAGAGGCCTATTATCCAAAATACTCAAATAACAATTAAATCTCAACAATGAGAAAACAAACAAGCATATTTAAAAATAGGCCAAAGAGACGGTAACAACTTACCAAAAAAGCTAGACAGACGACAATAAGCATATGAAAAGGTGCCCTAAATCATGCAATCAGGCAAATGCAAATTAAAACAAGAAAACAATGCACAACTATTAGAATGGCCCAAATCAAAAACACCCACAACACCAAAAGCTGGTGAGGATGAGAAAGGATGGGAACTGTCATTCACTGCTGGTGATAATGCCAAATGGTACAGTCACTTGATGGTTTCTTTCCAAAGACAGCTTGATGGTTTCTTTCCAAATTAAACCTAGTCTTACCAGTACATCCAGGAATTTGCACTCCATGGTATTTATACAAAGGAGTTGAAAACTTATGTCCATGTCAAAACCTGTACGTGGATGCTTATAGAAACTTTATTCATGATTGCCAAAACCCCAAGCAACCAAGATGTCCTTCAGTAATCCAATGGACAAATAAACTGTTTTCCTTTAGACACTGGAGTGCCATTCAGCACTGGAAAGAAATGAGCTGCCTACCAAGTGATGAAAAGGAATGGAGGAACCTGAATTTTCTTAATTAAAGAAATTCCACATATTACTAAGTGAAAGCAGAGAATCTGAAAAGAATACATAATTATGAATCTAATGTTATAATGTTCTGAAAAAGGCAAAACCATGGGAATGAAGATCAGGGGTTGTCAGGATTGGGGGAGAAGGAGCTGAACAGGAGGAACAGAAGGATTTTTAGATCAGTGGACATACTCTGCATGATACTACAATGATAGAAACATGGTCTTATGTATTTGTTTAGTTCCATAGATTGGGCAAAACCAAGAGTGAAGCCATATACATACTACGGACTTTGAAGGATCATGTGTCAAGGAAGGCTTCTCAAGTATAACAGATGTACCACTCTGATGGGGATTTTAATCATGGAGGAGGCTGTGCATGTGTGGGGCTAGAAGATATATGGGGAATCTGCATGTTCCTTGAAGTTTGACTGTGAACCATGACTTTAGAACACATAGATCTATAGTGAATAAAGATAAAACACATTTGTTGATATGAAGCCTAGGGGCCTAAAGTTTGCATATTTTTTAACGATGGCTTAATTTCCTTGATTATTTCCTTCCACCATCTTTGTGACAAATTTGGGCTATTCAGTATTCACAGAAAATACCTTGGAATTTCCTGTTTTATGGCTTATTCTTAGAAAATTCCCTCAGTTCACACTTCCTTCTATACATTATCCTACTTCTTTACCAAGCCCAGGTTACCTACCTCTATGGTGAAGACTTTTCCTTCTGAAAACATGGAATACACTATCTCCATTATGTATCTGACAACATGTCATGTATTTGCCCAAAAGAAAGCTGATAGTGCTAAATCTTTAATATTGCTATTGTTTTTAAAGTGTTCATATGTTTGTTTCTTTTATCTTCATTATTCATCCATTCACTCATTCATAAACTGTACAAATACCTATTTCATACTCTGTGCTGAGGATGAAACCATTGAATGAGATTGTTTCTAGAATTCACCATAAGTATACATTTAATACACATGGGTTGATTAAGGGATTACAATCAACTGAAATCCACTGTTTTCTGTTCTTCATTATTGTTCTTTTTGACTAAA
Organism: Graphiurus murinus; assembly: GCA_004027655.1. Classification (NCBI taxonomy): domain Eukaryota; kingdom Metazoa; phylum Chordata; class Mammalia; order Rodentia; family Gliridae; genus Graphiurus; species Graphiurus murinus. The sequence continues at coordinate 36,225 of PVLC010002478.1, read as the reverse complement.
TAGTTTTATGGATACTGAATGTTTGTGTCCTTTCAAAGTTCATATACTAAAGTCTTAATGCCAAGGTGAAAACTTTGGAAGATTATTAGATTTAGACGAGATCATGTAGCAGAATCCTTATGATTGGATGAGTGCCATATGAGAAGAGAATCTCTCAATCTCTCTCTCTCTCTCTCTCTCTCTCTCTCTCTCTCTCTCTCTCTCTCTCTCTCTCTCTTTCTCTCACTCTCTCTCTTTCTCCCTCCCTCCCTCCCTTCCTCCCTCCCCTATGCCAAAAGTAGCTGTCTGCAACCCAGAAAATATCCCTCACTAGAACTCAACCATACTGGCTCCCTGATCTCAGATTTCCTAGCATTCAGAATTGTAAGGAACAAATGTCTGTGGTTTAATCCACCCCATCTATGGCATTTTGTTACATCAGCTAGAGCTGACTAAAATGCATGGTTATCTCAAGGCTGACTGATGCACAATAGATATTCAGAAATATTGTTTGACCATTGTTTTCAAATGAAATCAGCTATGCCACATTAACTATATATTTCACAAAATAGATCCTCCATTTTGCTATTGCTGCCATTGAGTACCTGTGTAGGAAAGCCATTGAGGATCAATAAATATTTGTATAATATTTCTCTACATTTCTACCATCCATGTAGCACTTTCTCAATGATTAAAAAGAAACACATAGTTCTACCAGGAAGTAGATTTTCAATCACTTTGATCTTTTGCATTTATTTTCGGAAGCACTTTCAACCTTTGCACAGTTCATCTTTTCTAAAGGAAGCCTTTGTTAGCCTAAAATGTAACTATAACAATTATTTAAAAATCAACTCTCAACACAATGCTTTTCAACCTTATTTGATTACCTCAAAAATTTTCCCAAAGAGGGAATATGGACTTAAATCTTTTTTTTTTCATATAAAAGGATTAGCCATTGTTTCTTGCCATCATGCTCAGTGAGAGTCAAACAATAGCATCTCCATTTGAAAGAGACTTCTGCTACAAGGGTGAAATTAACTTCTTTTTAAATGGCTCAGAAATATCTCATAGAATAGTGGTTATCTTGGAAGTGAGAATTATCTGTTTTATTAGCTCTCTTTAGGCTGTATTTCACAGAAAAATTCTCATGACTGACTAATGTGTTTCAATCTATTGTCTAGAAAGGACTGGATAAGAATTGCAATGATAACAGCAAAAATATATGAAGACATTCAAAAGCGAGGTTTTCATTATTGTCACATATTGGGTATCTGTATCTCATTCTCCAGCATATTAAAAAGGTGTCACATTGACTTCCAAACATGGGAGAAAAATTTAAACAGTTTCAATGCATGCCATTTAAACTTATTGTGAAAATATTTTATATTCACAGACATATGAAAGATGGGCAAAGGAATATAAAATAGATAAGAAACACATGCGTGTAGATAGAGCTTGGTAGGTATATATCTTAGAACAGAGTTCAATGAATTAAGTTTAAAAATAAAATGCCTATTTAGATCCTTTAATTTTCCTTTCTCTGACCAATTAGGGTTTAGCAAGGTAGAAAGCAAAAGGAAATATGTAAACTTTAAGTGGCCAATCAGGCCAAAGAAAGCCACTTGAGGCATATATGTTGAATTCAGATTGGTGGCCCAGAATAAAGAGAAAGCAAAGACCAAATTGAACAAGGAGAACATGTACCATCATTCTCTCCAACTCCATTTACCTTTTTTGCAAGTGATTTGCACAAAGGAAGACTAAATCCACAAATAAACAGGAACTAAGAGTTAGCACTGCAAAGTCATTAAGTGAGCATACCCTAATGTTGAACAAAAATGGGCCCCCAGCCTGGTCTACCAGATATGAGTTATGCCCATGATCACATCACCTACCTCTTCTAAACTTCAGTTTCTTCACCTGCAAAGTAGGATGATTCTGATACCTGAGTCACAGATTCTGGAGATATTCAAGGAGATAATGCAAAGAAAGGTAGAAAGGTTGAGTATAATGACTGGAATTTGCCCTCAGCAGTGCCTAATCATACTATTCAAGTATACTACAAACTGCCTATATATAATGGCTCTTATAGATTCTTTGATAAGCTCAGCCATTAGACTTTCCCTTAATATACTCTTTTTTCCTAACACTGGAGATTTGTTTAAATGCATACTTGCAGCCACACCGTGCTACATGGATGCTGATTTTCAGGCAGACTGCATTGGCATGGTCAAATGGACTTCTCATAGTTGGTATCTATTCGGATGGCTGGAGCCAGGAAAGTAGCAGTTATGTGGTATTTTGACTATTGTTCTAGAATACATGATTAGCTCATATATTTGTATTATTGAATTAAAAAGAGACAAATCAGGGACTGACTAGCTTTATTCTACTTTTGATCCATGTGGTGACCATGGAGTTCTACTGTCAAGATCCTCATCCAGGAAAGATATTTTTCCTCTGTAGTGAGAAGTGTTTCTGCCTACCAGTAGCCTCAGGATTTGACTCAAGTTGCAAAGCTGTCTCACTCAAAGTCTGATTGTGGTATAAAGCCCCAAATTTTCTGTACCATCACAAGATAACACCACAGAATTCCCTGTGGGATTCAGACTTTGCTGTCTACAAAAATTGAATTTCTTCCTCTGAGTGACACTTCTGCCCTCCTTCTTGCACTGATGTTGATCTCTAATTCCTATACACCAAACCTGGAGAATCCAACCTTCAACCGTTAAAAATCCCCTTCAAAAACTGCTTTTGTTTTCATACTCACAAAAGTTGTACATAGTTTGAATTTTCTTCTACCTGAGTACACTCAGCACCTGACATCCACTCAGACCTGTGGGTGAACTATCATTACCCTGACATTCTCCTCCAGGGCTATTTGGAGAAGAGGAAATTGAGACCATACAACAAAAAAGGGGCAGTGGGGGTCCTAAGGCCTGGGTGAAAGAACACCAGAGATGAGAGCCTGATTATTATCTTGGCCTTGAGCTTTTAGGGGAGTACTTTTATGGCATAGAGAAGAGTGAAAATAATTCTATTAAGTTCGGATACTAGAAAATTAGAAAAAATAAAAAGTCTGAAATGAAAGCATGTTTAACCTACAAAAGTGAATAATAACACATGCATTTATGTGAATTTATTTCTGTTCATTCATCTTTCAAGACAATTTGACTGAGAAATTATATAATTCTATGTGCTGAGCTAGACTGTGTGGGATGGAGATTTGACTAAAAAGTGGCCCTTGTCCTAAAACAAACTCTTATTTTGGCCTCAATATCTTTCAGAACAACATAAGTATATTTTATTAGGTACACATCAGATAAATTGTGTATGTTCTAACCAATTTTGTCCCATAGGGGACAATCCATAATTGAATATTTATGTTACAAAACACTATAAAATTCCGTTTCATTATTTTATAGTTAAACCTTAGATGTTTGAATTTCTTAGGATTCTGTTCCAGTATTATAGCTATCTGCTTAAACTTTTGCAGTAAGGAAAGAGAACACTGGCTATATGCATCCCAGAGGCTTTGGAAAATAACTCTGGAAACTGGTTTGCCCATTGAATTGAGATGATTAATAACAGGCTTGAAACATTTAGATACATGCTATATATTAGCTAAATAAATGACTTGACTAGTGAAGATTTTTCAGTAGATAGTATCTTGTGGCACAACTCTGAATTGCTTTTTAACACAATAGCAGAGGCATAAATGCCTGTTTTAGTTTTAGAGATATGATGGTCTCCTGATTAGGTGCCAAAAACAGTTCTGATAAGATGTGTGAGTCATTACATTGCTCAATTAAAGCAAATATGTGTTGCAGGTACAATTAGCCTTCTAATGAACATCTGTGTTCCCTTTTCAAGTGCAGAGTAACACTAGCCAGGGACTTCTGAGCCAAGAACTACATTATCTACACCTCTGGCATGTAAAACATCATGTGCCTAGTTTGTGCAAGTAAAGGATCGGGCAACTAGAATTTTCATGAGCAAAAGTAATTAAGAAGCATGGAGACACTCACTACCTTCTTTTCCCCAACATGCAAGCATCTAGTATCTATCTAGCTAAAGGACACTGAGTCCAGAGATTAGAGAAGTGATAGATGGAAAGACAACAACTTCTTGAAGCATCTCTTGAAAGAAAATTGCTCACTGTGTACATGGTTGAATTACCAGTGCCAATTTCAATGAAATGTACAAGGAGAGTGGGTGGAATTTTGTGCATGTATGTTCCTATACTCTGTACCTCAGTATAGTATACAATACTTACCATACTGAGTAATTACAATGCACCAATAAAATTACTTTTTTTTTTTTTTTGCGGTACTGGGATTGAACTCAAGGGCATTCTACCTCCGAGCTATACCCCCAGCCCTATTTTTTATTCTTTATTTTGAAACCGAGTCTCACTAAGTTGCAAGTGCCTCACTAAGTAGCTGAGGCTGGCCTCGAACCCGGATCCTCCGGTCTCAGCCTCCCAAATGCTGAATGCTGGGATTACAAGCGTGCGCCACCATGTCCGGCTTATAAAATTACTTTTAATTACAAGCAGCTTTCAAGCCGGGTGTGGTGACGCACGCTTGTAATCCCAGCATTCGGGAGGCTGAGACCGGAGGATCCGGGTTCGAGGCCAGCCTCAGCTACTTAGTGAGGCACTCGCAACTTAGTGAGACCCGGTTTCAAAATAAAGAATAAAAAATAGGGCTGGGGGTATAGCTCGGAGGTAGAATGCCCCTGAGTTCAATCCCCAGTACCGCAAAAAACAAACAAACAAACAAACAAACAAACAAGCAACTTTCAGGACTTTTCAAGAGTGAGAAATCTTCTCTTTGTTTTGTTTGCTACAGTGATAAGCATTATCTTAACTGTCTTGCAGGCTCCTGGCTGGATGTCAGGATGTTCTATGGAAAGGTAGAGAAATGTATGGTAATGACTAATTGGATCCAAGATAACAAGTCTATTAAAAGATAAGCTGTTTGTCTTAAAATGATTGAATATTATGTTTTATAACACTTTCCCCAGTTGGGCAAATTAAATTTCTGAAAGACGGATAGCACTTGTGGCAAGATCTTATATCGTAAGTAGATGGATGAGTAGAAACTGCTTGATCTTCATTCTCTTAAGGAATACCATTTTATAATTTGGAATTGTGCTTTTCATTTGTGAAATAATATTCAACAAATAACATCTGAACTAGGTTTGGAGCTTTAAAAATATGTTAAGATTCTGTCGAGAATTATTAAAAGGGAAAGTGTACATTTATTCAATGTGTTAAATAATTTTGATCTCTCTTATTTGGAGGGTGATGGCAAGACAAGTGGTTCACTGACTGTCACTATGCCTCCATAATTTTCTTTTTTATAACACAACAATAATAATGTAAAAGGACAATGATATGTGTGTAAACCTGCTGAGGTCTCAGTCAGTTAAGTTGAAAGCAATGTGATGAACCAGCCTCAACCATACTCATGAGAATCGGTATAAGAGATGGAAAAGCAACTGCTCACATGGAACCTAGGTGTTTAGTTGACCTTACAATGGTTGTCCCTCGACATGTGATGGGGTAATGTTTTGCAGACCCATCATAAATTGAAAATATGGTAAGTTGAAAATGCATTGAGTTGTACCTAACCTATGGGACAAATATCATAGCTCAGCTACACGGCATCCTGCACAGTGTCGGTTCCTTCCTCTCACAACTATGTGGTTGACAGGGAGCTGTGGCTGGCGGCCATTGCCCAGCATCATAAGACATCCTATTGCACATTGCTGGCCTGGAAAAAGATGAAAATTCAATATGTGAAGTGCAGTTTCTGCTTAATGTGTATCATTTCCACACCATTGTAAAATTTAAAAAAAAATGTCTTAAGATCAACCATCATAAGTTAGGGACCTGTAACACTGAATACCTTTGTCAACATTTGTGTGTGTGTGTGTGTGTGTGTGTGTGTGTGTGTGTGTGTGTGTGTGTTGTACTGAGGATTGAACTCAGGGCCATTCTACCTCTATGCTACAACCACAGCCCTATTTTACTTTTTATTTTGAAAAAAGGTCTCACTAAGTTGCAGAGGGCCTTGCTAAGTTCCTGAAGCTGGCTGTGAATCTGTGATCCTCCTCCCTTAGCCTCCCAAGTACTACTCTGCTAACATCTTGATTTGAGACTTCTAGTCTCCAAATTGTGAAAAAATAAATTTCTGCTATTTAAGCCACCCAGTCTATGGCACTTCATGATGGCTGCGGTGGCCAGTGAGTGCAAATGACACAGCATTCACTCAGTCCATCTTGACTGAGCACTCATTCTGTGAATGGCTCTGTGCTGACTTGGTGTAGATAACAAGGCAAGTCTAATTATCCTATGTCCTAAAGCAAGTCATAGAGAGACAGAAAGGAAAATTTTCTTCCACTGTATATTGGTCCATTTTTAGGGAATATGTTATTTAAATAAAATATATTCCACTTGTTATAGATTGTGCTTCTCTGAAATTTTCATTGAAGTCCCAACCTCCAATATTTCAGAATGTGTCTTTATTTAGGCATATTGCTGTTGTAGATGCAATTAGTTAAAATGATGTCATAATGGGTTGAAAGCCTACCCTAATCTAACATGACTGGAATATTAACGAAGAGTCCCCAAAAGTTTACTCAATTCACACCATATCACCAAATATATATGGAGAAATATTTATCAAGTTTCCATGGAGAAACTTGATAAATATTTCATGTTAGTGTATTAATAATATATAATATTGATTCTGCTTCATAAACATTTTTTCTCTATATATGTACATGTATAGAAACTGACTTTCACATTATATATATATTATTTATACATTACATAATCTACAAATAGATCATATATAGAATTATATAAAATATATTATATACTTCATATTAGTGTATTGATACTATGTCATATTGATTCTTCTCCATATATATTTATATATGAAGAGAGAAATTGGAAACTGGCATATATATATATATTCTATATGTTTTATTGTATTCAATATGTATTATATATTGCCTAATACATAGAGTATGTTATTTTTTTAAAAGAATATATAGAATTTGTCAGGCAGTTTCCATATCTATTATATAAACTGGCTCACAGAGTTTGGGAAGCAGATAAGTCTTAACATCTGTTAGGTGAGCCTGAAATTTGAAGACCCAAGAGAGATGGTGGTATAGTTTTTCTCTTAGTCTGAAGACTGAGAACCAGGAGATCCAAGGTGTTAGTTCTGGTCCAAAAGCCAGTAGGCTCCAGACCCAAGGAGAGCTGATATTTCATTTTGAGTCCAAAGGCAGGAAAAACTTCCCCTTCTTGATAGGAGGGTTAGTGTTTACACTTCATTCAGACTTTCAACTGATGAAGAACACCACCCACATTAGGGAGGGCAATTTGGTTTACTCAGTATAATGATTCAATGTTAATTTCATCCAGAAACACCCTCTCAGATATACCTAAAATAGTGATCAATCAGATAGTGGGACACTCTTTGACTCAGTTGAGTTGACACAAAAAATTAGCCATCACAGTAGTTGTTCTTATAAAAAGAGGAAATTTGGACAATAAGACCAGCAAGCATATGAGAAGATATGGAGACTCAGAGAGAATGCCAGGTACAAGGGCCATCTGAGCTCCCAGGAGCTGGGGAAGAGGCATATAACAGAGTCTACCTCTCCACCTTTGGAAGGAACCAAGCCTGCTAATACTTTGCTTTTGGATTTCTAGAACGGCAAGACAATAATTTTTTTTTTTTTATTTATGTGACCCAATGTATTGCCCTTTGTTATGGTGGCTTTAGAAAGTTAATATGCCATCTATTCTATACTGAGGCTAAATATCTTTAACTCTGGAATCAGTAAACAAACCCTGTCACTTGTCATTTGGAGCTAGCAGAGTAAACCATGCCAGTCTTTCATGATTTCTTTCCTTGATCTCTTTTCATCTGCCATTCACTGTGTTCTCACCATTCTTCCAATGAGTACCTATTAAGTATCTCTTATCAATATTCCTTAAATTGTGCTTTAAGGATATTGTGATTAATACCACCAAGTAGATGGTAATTCAGATTTGAATGTAATGCCATTCACAGGGAGGTGCCAATCAATGACCTGAGGCTGATTTAATTTCACAAATGAAGTTTTCTGTTAGCCCACTTATCTATAGAAAACAAATTCTAGATGGAATATCATCTTTAAATCAATACTGAAGGACAAGAAGATTAAAGAGGCCAGACAAGTTATGTTAACTTAAATCACAAAATGAGGTAGATATAAATTAAAGAGAAAAAAATAGAAGATCCCTAAGAGCGTGTAATTACAGAGTTTGATGAAGTAAAGAAATAATGAGAATGTTCTTCATCAAATTATTCCTGAGTGTATAGTGACAGGAAATCTTAACTGTCTCACAAACTGAACTCCTGGATACAAGTGTCAATGTCAAGGAAAAACCTTTGTATTCAAATCTGCACATCTAAAGATTTAACGCAATATCTCAGTGTTAGAAAACTGTAATTGAATGGAGACTTAGAAATAATTAATTCTTAAACTGTTTAATTTTTCACTTTCCATTTCAAGGATTGTCACTGAAACACTAATTTTTTTTTTCTTATTTTGCCAATCCAACAATTTCATACTGACAGCCTCTCATCATGGGAATTTACTATCACATTATTGCTTTGCACATTTCAGTACAAACACTTTCAAGCTGAAATTAGCAACACTGACAAGAAATGTGGTCTTTAGTTAATGATTTATGTTTCTGCTTTGGAAAATGAAATGTCTTCTACATATATTATACTGATGAATGATTTCTAAACTTTTTGTTGAAGTGTCCAAGGGGAATATTTTATGATTATTGCTCAATAAAAATAGTGGTTTTGCATTTCTACTCATCTTCCCCCACAAAAAAAGAAAGGAAAGAAGGAAGGAAGGAAGGAAGGAAGGAAGGAAGGAAGGAAGGGACTACCATAGCATATTATAGTAATTAGTACTATGTGTATAGGAATCTGGCAGAACAGAACTTAAGTCCTCAATGTTCTGTTACTCTATGGTTTGAGTAAGTGATTTATCCTTTTATGTTATAGTTGTTACAAAATGGAATCATTAGAGTACTCACCTCTGAAGGATTTTGGAAAGATTGAATAGAACAATGTGCAGAAAGAACTTACATGGAAGAGAGACTAAATAAGTGCTCATGGTTAATAGTTGAGGTTGTTATGATCATTACTTATTGACCACTACTGTTTCTGTCAATATTCTCACTGTTAAACACCTGACTACCACAACCTAGAGGAAGAAGGTTGATTTGCTCACAGTTTTGGAGATTTCAGAGGTTCAGTCCATGTTAGGCAGGTGAAGTCTGTGGAGCTCAGCGCATGGCAGAAAGGAGCAGAGAGAGAGAGAGTGCAAGCAAAGGGTCCACTCTCCCTTTGTGAAGGCCAGAAGCAGAAAGAACAAGGGAAGGAGGGACCACATAGTCCCCCAGGCCGTATCCCAGGTACCCTCCTCAGCAATTAAGCCTGCCTCAAACATGGCTTCTTTGGCTCCTGTAGACATAGGGGTATAGTCTAAATCCAAACCATAACAACTACCCAGGTGCCAGTAATTGTGCTAATGAGTGAAACATAAAGATGAAATTCATACTTCTCTGGGCCCCTCGCTAACTGCTGTGAAGGAAAAAAGAGGTGGTGTATGTGGAAGCTATATAAGTAGCTATGAATAAATACACCAATGATTTGTCAATGGAGATAGGAGTCAATGCCCTCAGAAGTCATTTAGTCCCCAAAATTAGGACAGCCTCTGACTTTGGAATGCTATAGTTTAAACTAAAAAAACAACACATCTAATACTTTAATCTTAAGTACATTGATCGCCCGTTTATGTGTTAATTAACTCAACTCTGCTCTTTTGTGCAGCAAACATTTACAAATGCTCACTGTGTTCTAGGTACTGGCTTCCCAGCCTTGTCAGCATCCCAATATTTTGTTTTTCCAGCACATTGTCATTCATTTCTTCCCCCTTAATGTCAGCATATTTGTCAATTCTTTCTTGACTTTCTAGGATGTTCTATAATCTACTCTGAGCAGAATAGTTTGTGTGGAACTTTTAAATGTCTTCAAATAATTAAGCATCTCTAAACTAGCAAAGCAATGAATCTGAAGAGGCTACCATCAAAATGAGTGTCTAGCACAGGTTTGGTTGGGAACTGGGAAGCAAGAATTTGAGAACCTAGATGTTGGCAGAAAATGGTATTAAGACCTACTTAAATTGCATTTAAAGATTCCATATGCCAGACAAGTCCTGTCTACATTGCTGAAATTGGCTGAATTTACAGTTCAAGGTAATGGCACTTCTAGTGTCTTAAGTATTAAAAAATTAATTGCTTTAATTCACTATTAATTGATTATCTTAATGCATAGCTACAGAATAATTCTTTCCAAGTTCTATAAGCATAAATAATAGGACCATATTTTCTTTCCAACTTGCTGACTACACAATATTGTAGGAGTTAAAGCTATAACATAAGCAGCACTTTAATAGCTGTTACTAGTAAGAGAAAATAATTAGGAAGCAATTATATTATATGTTGGTCTCATTTGTCAAAATCTATGTAACTCAAGAATTCTATTTTTAAAAAATAGTAATACAAGAGCCAGATGCCAGACATGGAGGAACACACTTGTAATCTCAGTATGTGAGAGTCTGAGACAGGAGGATCTTGGGTTTAAGACCACCTTCAGAAATTTAGGACCATCAGAACTTAGCAAGACCTGTTTTTAAATAAATAAATAAATAAATAAATAAATAAATAAATAAATAAATAAATAAAACAAAGCGGGAGGTGTAGCTCAGTGATAGAATGTCCATGAGTTCAATTCTAGTACAAACTAAAATAAAAAAAAATAAAATAGAACATTAGTCATAAAAATAGTGTTGAATAGATGAAAATTAATGCATGCATGTGACTGCTTGACTACAGTATAGTAGTATTATAATATACAGAGCAATTATCTAATTCTGAGTCTAATTGCTGGTCTGTATTTATTAGTAATTAGGCTTTTAACCAGTTATATAGCCTTTTTGTATCTGAAGTTTTATATATAAAAAGTGGGGATGAAATGTTCCATTACCCTTAAGGTTATTGTAAGGATTGAATAAATTAATTACTTTGCTTAAAGTGCAGAGATTTACTATGTAAATGTAACTATTAACTTTTAACATTTTTGGCAGCCATGTTTTTGGCTCATATTCTATCCAAAGCATAATGTAAACTTCTCTAAGTCTTCTTTTATGATTCATGCTCACGTTCACTTTTTTTGCATATCGGCAGTGGTATCTGAAAGCCAGCTCTAGGATTTTATATTGGTCAATTTTACGTTCTGCCACTCAGCATATCATTCTAACCTGCTGAAAATTTTGTTTGCATATTTCAATTTTGTTATCGATTTAATGTCACTTTGGATATTTGGGACCAGGGCTTCAATCTAAAAATTCCAGATACTTAACCCACATAACCTCAGTCTAGAGGCTTCAGAGGATTCATGAGGTCAGTGTCATCTTCTAATAGTTTCCTTCTACTTGCCCCAACAGTGGTTTGTGAGCACCTGGACCTGAGTCTGTAAAAAGATACCACATTGCCAGAAGTAGAAGAGACAGACCAGTGACATAATATAGACACCTCAGCTGACAAGGACCTGTCTTACGGGAAGAAGATACAGAGAAACAGAGCATCAGATATTAGGAAACATTTTTTAATCTTGCATTGTGAAATAATTATAGATGCATAGGAAGTTGCAAAGATACTATAATGAGGTCCTGATTACCCCCCCCATCCATTTCTCTCCAATAATTGCATCTCACATAGTACTTCATGCTAAAACATGACTTCGACATCGTCGCTGGCTATGTGATTTGAGCACATGTAGGTTCAAGTCACTACCACAATTAAGATCCAGTAATATTCGACTACCACAAAGTTCTCTCTCATGCCATCCTTCTGTAATCTACCCTTCATCCCTACCCACTATCTCTCACCATGAGCATTCACTAATCTGTTGCTTAGTTGTGTTATTTTTGTTACTTAGGGAGTACTAAATAAATGGAATCATATTCTCTTTGACCCTTTGAGGTTGTTTTTTTTCATCCCACAAATGCCCTTGAGATCCATCTTAGTTGTATGTATCAGTAGTTTGTTCCTTTTTATTGTTAAGTGGAATTCTATGGTGTAGATATACCATAGTTTGTTTAACCACTCACTTACCTATGGAAGTACATTTTGGTCATTTCCAATTTGATGCTATTAAAAATAAAGCTAGTATGAACAATCATGTGCACATTTTTAGATGTAAGTTTTTTTCCCTTTGGGATACATGTTCAAGAGTACGACTGCTGGGTTGAATGGTAATTCTATACTCAGTTGCAAAATGAAGTACTAAATACTTTAGCTAGTTTTGTTTTGTTTTAGTGGCTGTACCAGTTTACATTACAGTTGTCACTATTTTCACTTCAGCTGTTCTGATAGGTATGCTGGGGGCTGAGGGGCTCCATCTTTCCCTCCCCACCTCCTTCTCCACAGGGATAAAAGCCTTGCCTCTTACTCTGCCTTCCTGGCACAGTCGTAGAATCCCTCTTTCTATACTAGCAAGAATAGAGGCATGGGCCTTCCCCTTGTCCTCCACTGACAGGGTGACAAGGGGGTTGTAGTATTGTCTGTGGCATTTGGCTGAGTGGTATTTGGCTGAGTGGAGCCATTGTTGTTTAAGAGTTTCCGTCTTGTGGGCTACCCCTGTTCTGGTCCTTTGGAGACAGCAATACTTGGATTTAGGCTGCTTTTTTGCTCTGAATTCAACGGTGTTTCAAAGTTGCTTGATTCTCACTGTGTTATCCTGGTTCTGTGGCCCCTAGCTGGTCTGTCTTCTTATCACCTTTTAGAGTCTTCTTAGATTTTATTTTTACTTAAGTATGAGAAAGAGAGAGAGAGAAAAAACAAAAACAAAAACTTACATGTATCCCATATTCCCAGAAGTAGGAGAAAGAGGTCACAGAGCAAAATGTTCCTTTTTTGTTTCCAATGTGTGTACTTTTCCCTGCCTCATTAATGTTTATAAAAGGCTGGTATAATGTTATAACAGCCTCATTAATGTTATACGGCTTTATAAAAGAACTTCATTGTACTTTTGAATAAATTGGACACAGAAGTTCAGTGTCTTAGCCAATAGTAGCTGGTCAGTGTGCAGAAAGAGTTAATATTTATAGCAAAAGTATAGATTTTTGAAGGTTAGGCTCCCTTCATATGAATACAATAAATTATTAAATAATTTTTAAACCCTATAATACTTGGCCTGTATTAGACCAAAGTAAATATAACAAAATATGCTGTTTAATCTTACTGTATATTTCTCAATATTTCATAGAAAAATGACAGCTTGAGATATTTTTTTCTGAGTACTAACAGTATATTTAAGAATTCTGGTTTCGGTAATATCTGGCTGTTTGTCTTAGAAACATTTACATTTCCTGGGTATCAATCTCCAAATCTGTGAAACAGTAGTAAAAGCACCCTCTATGTCATTTCTCAAGATTCTCAATGAGAGCAAAGAAATTAGCATATATGCAAATATTTTATAAAATGACAACAATAATAAATGTATTGTTATAAGCATCATCGTTACTCTAATTGTTACAAATGTATTTCTTATCCAAAAAAAAGAAAGCAATGGAATGAAAAAATGTTTAGAAATATAAATAATTACTAATATAACCAATGCAAATATAATGGATCTGCTAAATTTATTATTTGCAGGACAGTGTATTACATATATAGCAGTGTGAAAAGAATATGCAATTACATAAAATAAGAAAATTATGAAATTTGAGGTTTTGTTTTCTGGAAATATTACAATTAGAATCTTTCTCCAATGTGTTTTAGATCCATGACATGAAGAAAAGGATCAGTTTTTATTTCTCACCTCATCCCAACATGAGACATCTATTCCTATCAGGCCAGTCTCCTAAATATATCCCATGCTTGTTGCTGTCTAAGTCCCCTTTGTTCTCTCCTACCCATTTTTTAGGCTCCTACTAATATCTTCAACTCCCCCATAAACAGTCTCTGACAATCCCAGCCTACTCTACTCATCTGTTTCTGAAATCTTATTGCTCTTATAGTCCATACCATGAAATTAGGCATTTAATTATATATTGCCGTGTATTGTTTTCTAATTGTGGCATGGGTGTCTTCTCCTCCATGCTAGATTGTGTCTTCTCAATAAAGAACCAATTTCATGCTTTTTTGCTTCTTCAGCACATAGAATATATGATAATATAGTTGTACTAAAAAAATTGTTGACTTAATGACTCTACTGAGTTCAGTATAACTTCTTGTTTTGTTTTGGTACTGGGGATTAAACCCAAGGGAATTCTACCTCTGAGCTACACACCCCTAGCCCTTTTCATTTTTTAAATTTTGGAACATGGTGTCTCTAAGTTGCAGAGGGTCTTGCTAAGTTGAATCTGTGATTCTCCTGCCTTAGCCTCCCAAGTACTGGGATTACAAGCAGGGCAAAGGTCACAATATTGATTATCCCAAAAGATGAAATCATTCAGTATACCTGGGCTCTGGCAGCTACAGAGTAATCTTCTTGACAGAGTGATTAGTAGTGGTGAATTAAACAATATTCCTAAAAAACCAGCTGTGCATTTTAAGTTTGGGATGCATCATTACCATCTACTAAGTAGATTAGTTAAAAAGAAGTATTGGGGTTTTATTCTACTCTTTCTTTTTACTTTTCTGTTTTTGATACTACAGATAGGACTCAGGGATATTTTCCATTGGAGCTTCACCCACAGCCCTACCTTATTTCTTATTATGGTCTCACTAAATTGCTGAGACTGGCCTTGAAACTGTGATCCTCCTGTAACAGCCTCTAAGTACTGGAATTACAGGTGTGCGCCACCATTCCTGGCTTGTTCTACTGTTCAGTAAAGTTGTATTACACCAACCATTTGGGGTCTCTAGTCTCAAAGTGAGTCAAGGTAAACTAAAAGGTTAATTTCTGATGGGTTCAACTTTCTACATGTAGTTTGGATCCAGACAATTCACAAAAAGAGGTTTGATTAGGAAGTTTATGCTTCTATGTGTTTCTCATTTTAAGAAAAAATATTAAAAAGGAAATCTCTTGGGGGAATTTACCACTGGAACTTTTAGCCATCATGTAAGTTAACATTTTCACTTATAGATCAGTGTTTTTGAAGGTTGCATAAAAATAGTTTACCAATTAATAGAATATTCAAGCCAGTCATAGTGGTCCATGCCTATAGTCTCAGTATTTGGGAGCCTGAAACAGGAGGATCATATATTTGAAGACAGCCTCAGAAACTTAGCAAGGTCACTCAGCAACTAGCAAGAACTTGCTTCAAAATAAAAAATAGAATAGAGTTGTGGTGTAGCTCACAAGTAGAATGCTTTTGGGTTTGACCTCCAACACACACAAAAAAATAGTTCAAGATACATAGCTTTTACTCCTTTATCTGCTTGTATTTGAATAAATGCTTCAAAGCCATTATTTCCCTGTTTCATAATAATTATTGTATCTTAATTAGACACCAAGTTTGTTACTTATTAGCTCTGTGACTCATGGTGAACCAGTTGACCTCTAAGAGCCTCAGTTTCCAGGCGGATAAAATGGGCAAAGCAACCTGCGCCTCAGAGTTCTTGCAAGAATTAATTAGCTCATATAACAAATGTGTTCATCATTGTTCAGAAAAACATATAACATTAAAAAGAGTAAATTACCCTTTATATGGGTGTAATTATTTTTATTACAATATAATGTTGTTATGCATTGTAATTATCATTATTACGAGGCTCATATTTTAAATGAGACATATATTATTATTTAAATTGGAATACAATTAGTGAGCTTTAGCCCTCACCCTAGATGTGATATTAGCACAAAGGAGAGTACTTAACAAGATCTGTATCTAAAAGTATAACTAGAGTGATAGATTTGTAATATGGATCTCAGAGATTAAATGGTGGTCATTAATCAGGTCTCCAGAAACAAGGTAGCTTCAGTGCATTTTATATATAAACACACACACATATATATATATATATATCAGGTGGAGTGGGGTGATGACATAAGGATTCCAGCATAGTCATTTCAGTGAAATGCTGGCAAGTGTTAGGAGAGATGGGGCTGATGTCACCTACTTGGGAAAAGGTCACATTTTGAAGGTGACTGTAATGTGTCAATAAATAAGACAGAAGAGTCAAGTTCAATGCTCAGGTATCTGGTTTGGGTAACGAGTTAGTAAGTTATTCCACCTTGTCTTAGCTTGGGATGTTATAACAAAATACTATGCCAAGTGGTTTAAACCACAAAAATCTGTGTTCTCACAGTTCTGGAGGCTGGCAAATCCAAGATCAGGGTGTGAGCACAGTAGGGTTCTTGTAAGGGCTCCCTCTGATTAGCAGATGGCCAACTTCTCATTCCCTCACTTATCAGGAGAGAGGGCAAAAGAGCTCTCCGGGCACTGATTCCACTTAGGAGAGCTCTGTCTTCATGACATCACCACCTTATACCATGATATTGAAGGTTAATATTTCAACAGATAAATCTGGTGGAATACAAACATTCAGTCCATGGCATACCACTGAGGTGGAGAAAGAAAAAAATAAATAAACAGATTTGGGAGAAAACGATGAGCTTTAGACCAGGATGAACTTGAGATATAGTGGGAAAATGCTTCCCTGTAGGTATGTCTTCCAGGGAGAGAAAATTCTGCTAGACCCTTCCAGATTCTTTCTTTGTCTCTTTACTAGCTCCTCCAGTGAGGAGGTGATTGACTGGTCTCATTGGTAAGCCTGGGAAGCTCTATTCTTCTACCTTCCTGGAGAGCACCACATCTCTCTCCTCTTGTTGTGTCCCAGTCTCCTCTTTGGAGGTCAAACTTCCTCACCCCAACTTAATTTACAGTTCATGTCAGTATCCTCTCTCACCCACCTTTGGACATTATCTGCCCCAACCTGATTAGACTTTGAATCCCATCTTTACTCGTTGTTTCTCATTTTTTTTTTCATAATTGAGGGAGACTCCTTAGAGATCCCAACAAGGTCCCATTTGAAAGTCTCCATGATTTTGACAACATACCTGAGACCCTCTCCTGGCATCTCACACAATTGATTCATTTACATTTTTAAGTGTTAAAGCAATTAAAATGTGTCAGATTGTTGCATTCCCTCTGCATATAATAAATGCTTGGTAAAAATACCTATGAAGTTTACATACTTCAAAATAGGTGGGGAAAAGCATTTATCCTGCTGTTACAAACTTTTAGAGAGATTTAGAGGTATTCATTTGCTGAACTCTCCTTTGGTAATTTGCTCAGTATGATTTGTAATCTTACACCCTTTGCAGGCTTCCCCCTTTCCAATTTTGCCAAACTTGATCCTTTCCATTAGCAGATCTTTTTCATTCTTATCACTGAACATAAGCTTGTTCTTCAAGTTAAAGGCAAAATAATGGGCCTTCAAATATGTTCATGGCTTGATTCCCAGACTCTAAAATAAATATGTTATGTTACATAGCAAAAGGTAATTAAGGTAGTAGATAAAGATGCTAATAAGCTGAATTTAAAATAAGAAAGTTATTCTGGATTATCTAGGTGACTCTAATGTAATCATAATTGTCCTTGTAAGTGAAAGAGAGAGATAGGAAAGTCAGAGAAGGAATTTAATGATAGAAGCAGAGATTCAAGGGATGCAATCCCTAGATTTGAACACAGAAGTGGGTCGCAAGCCAAGGGATGAGAGCATCCTCCAGAAGCAAGGAAAGGCAAGGAAACAAATTCTTCCCTAGAACCTACAGGTGGGGACACATAGGGATTCCACCAGACTTTAGCCTAATGTGACCAATTACTGCTTTTTAAACTGCAGAACTAGTATATAATATATTTATGTTCTTTTAAGTTGGTGGTAATCTCTTATAACAGCAGTGGGAATGTAGACATGCTACAAACCACCAAATGTGTCCTCCTGAGTGACAGTTGATCGATTAGTCATGTGACCTTGCCTATCAGAGATGAGTCCTGATTCTTCCTCCTTTCCAGTTGCTCTCTCTGTGGATAGAGTCAAGTTGTTTAACTTTTGCACCACTATTTCCTCATCTGTAAGATGCAGAAATAATACCTGACTTATGAGGTTATTGAGTTGATTAAATGAGTGAATATACTTGAAAGTTTTCAGAAAAGTTGGTAAGTAGTAAATACTACAGAAATGCATGCTATTATTTCTACTGTCATATCTACTTCTATAAGTTATTTTGTAAGATATTTAAAGTTCCACATCTTCCACTCCCTTTCTGAACAGTACATCTCTATTTCCTAAATCCACAAAGGACTTTATCTCTACAGATTTTAACTGCACTTAGTACTTTAATCACTTTTATGTGTTTTGAATTTTCTCTAAGATATAGGATCCTGCAAAAAAAAAAAAAAACAAAACTGTTGATATATGTTTTGTTTACTTTATTGACACTATGTTATTTCCATAGAGTATAGGCCAGTGTTTTGCATATATTTGAGGCTCAATAAACACATTTTAAACTACCATTGTTGTTTTCCATTTGTGCCAATTTTAAGAAACAAACTAAATTACCTACCATTCAGTTAAGCAACACCTCTATGAAGAATCAGTCAAAATCTGAAAGGTTGTCATTATTTTTACAGAAAATATTCCCAACAAGTATTTAATGAGACTTTTTTTTTTAACTCTCATTCTAGATATTCAACCTTAGCTTAAATCATGTAGCAGATCAAGTCTGTTTTTTATTAATTATTAGCCCATAAATTCTGTTTCATAGAGTCTGCACTGAAATTTATCTCTTTGATTAAGAACATGATGTACTATGGGGAATGATTTTAGTGTAATGCAAAGAAAAGATCTGACTCTACTTAGCAATTCTGAAATTCTAAAGCATCGAAGTTGGACTATGGTGTGTTGTTACAAGTTGACTTTAAAAGGGGTTTTTGATAGCTGATTCCCATTTCACAAATTAAGTTTTTTTTTAGGTGTGAACATAATTACCATAGAAATCAATATTTTAAGTTCTAAAATTAATATCCTCATTAGTGGTTTTATTCATTTTTATGCAACTACAGTTCATCTTGAAAGATTAATCATTGTTGTGGGTTATTATCTCCTAGCATGGCACAAAAAATGAAACCCAATTAAGGCCAACACCATTACTTTGGTAGTATGTTTTCAAATTAATCTCCACATAGTCCCAATTTTTGTTAAAAGTGTGGAAGGGAAAGTTGTCTATTGATATGGAGAAAAAACTAAATCTTGTAAACCACATAACTTCTTCCTCAATTGCTCTAATTAAAATGCCATTTTGCATGGTTCTGCTTTTTGCCACCGTTTTGCAATTTCAACACAATATCCATGACACATATACATTATTCTACGATAAGTCTTTAATTGTATCATATGTATGCTATATTGAGGAAGAACAATTAATTTTATTGGATAGCTCACTGAATATATATATATATATATATATATATATATATATATATATTTTTTTTTTTTTTTTTTTTTTTTTTTTTTTTTTTTGCGTACTAAGGATTGAACTCAGGGACTTTCTACCTCCAAGCTACACCCCCAGCTCTATTTTTTATTCTTTATTTTGAAACAGGGTCTCACTAAGTTGTGGAATGCTTCACTAGGTAGATGAGGCTGGCTGCGAATCTGGATCCTCTGGTCTCAGCCTCCCAAATGCTGGGATTACAAGCATGTGCCACCACGCCCGGCTCAGCTCAGTGAATTTTGAGAAGGTGATTAAAGAATTTTTATGCATAATCAGAAATATACATGGCTCACACATTAAGATGTTGAAGATTACTTTGAAAATGGCATAATGTACCCACTGAGAAACAATGTTTTTAGTTTGCAAACTTCAAATGACAAATGAAGAGATAAATCTTCACTTCTGATGCCACTAATTCTACACTGAAAAAGTCATTCTCCTTTGAAAAGGCAGATTACTGATGATTTCATGGATAAGCAGTCTGTTCTTTTTAGTAGATCTGAATTGATCCTTTTAATGCAGAAAACTACTTACTCAGATTTGCTTAGCCTTGGGTGTGAATGATTTCTTTCTAATTTCTCTTTTGCAGTGATAGAAATAGCTGTAATGATTTCTTCTCACGCTGACTTTTAAGTGTTCAAAGGAAAACAACAGTGGATAGCTTATCCAGGCACATGAGGCTCCCCTAAGAGTCCACCGCTTCTGTTTTGAGAATGCATTAGCCCAACGCTTCCACTTCCACTGGAGGATGTCATTAGGGGCACTTAAGCAAAGAAGGCAAATAGGAGCAAAAACACCCCAGAGAATTTCTGTGAAGACTTTGATGTACCCTTTACTCCATATTAAAAATGTCACTCAAAAAGCAACATCATTTACAGGCCATTTGAATTATCATGAGTTATGGTGAACTTAAGCCTCAGTTAACAGGCTAACCCAACAGCTTGCTTTATTACTGCAACATAACAGACATCTGCTTTCAAGAGTAGACTTATGTCCTCTTTTCTTGAATGCTACTGGGATTTACAGTGTCTGGGGCAAGAGGCAGAAGTCATAAAGTCTTACAGGGAAAAAAAAACTATTACATAAAGGCATTATCAGAAATGAGCCATGGGGTAAACCAGTACTACTAATTCAATGAGAGATGAAGATGTCTCTGAATGTGGTCTCCTCAGTACAAAAGATGTGCTCGTAATAATAATGAAAATTAATGTGTACTGAATACCTTCAAGGGCAATGACTGTGTGGAATTCCTCTGTGCCACAGTAGATCACATGCACACATAATATATTGCAATATTGCATGTATATGTGTATTACATATATGTATATATATATATGTAAATACAGTATGTCACATATATGCTATATATGAATATGTAATTTCATGTAATTGCTGAAGTAATTCTGTGTCTTAAGGCTTCTCATTGCTGTAGTAAAGACACACCTAGAGTAGCATTTCTAGTAAATTACTAAAGTGGAGTCTGGATATTGGTGTTGCTGGCTCCATAGTCTGCAATCTTGTACTGGACATCACATTGTTTTGACTTGCATTTGTTCTCTCTGTTTTTTACCCACATATAGGTAGGAATTGACTTGTGCATGACGACTTAGGCTCATCAGATAATTTTACTCCTGATCAAGAGTCCTATTCTTGCTTTTACTTTCTTTCTCCTTCCTTCTCCCCCTGGGGATAACTAGCCCTTGTTTTTACAGTAGATTGAATTGTGGTCCCCACCAAGATATGGCCGGGTCTGAATGCCTGGAATTTGTGACTGTTACACTATTCAAAGAAATAGACTTTGTATCACAGGATGAAGGACCTTGAAAGGAGGTACTTACTCTTGATTACCCAAGTGGATCCTAGATGCAATCACAGGTATCCCTACAAGAGAGAGATGCACAGAAGAGGGAGTGGCCATGTGACAATGGGGGCAAAGACTGGAATTACTCTCACAAGTCAAGAACTGCCTGAAGCCACCAGTGTCTGGATTGTCTCCAGTGTCTGGAGAGCCTCTGAAGAAATTTCACCTGGCTGACACCTTGATTGGCAGATTTCTGGCCTCCATAACTGTGAAAGAATAAGTTTCTGTTGTTTCAAAACAGTAAGTTTCTGATAATTTGTTGCAGCAGCCACAGGAAATTAATACAACTCCCTTCTTTGAAACCCTGAAATTGGTGGCAGGGGACATTTCAATGTAAAAATACTACATGTTCACCTCTAGTTCTGTGAAATTAGAGGAAATACAGATAAAATGCAGGAAACACAGGGACATTTTATCTCTGCATAAGCCTCGAAAGCTCCAGAGGGTCATATGATCTGTCTTTCTCCACCTTGTTGTCTCCCAAGGTAATCTTCTGATTGCTGGAATATAGCCTGGGATCAATAAGGTATTTATTGAGCAAATCAACCTGACTTTGCTGTGGCTCCAGCAGGACTGCAACATTTCAGGAAAGAATAAAAGGTCATTCGTCCCCAGAGAAGTGTTAATTCTTGCCTGGATTATCAGTGGTGTGTGAACATCAGCTATGGCAGGTATTTTCGATCTACCAGTGTATCCTAACTAGCCAGCCTGTGTGGTTCACAGAAGAGAAATGGTGGACTAGACATGAGCAGGAAATGGAGAGGGCTTATGAGGGGCAGTGAACTTAGCCATCAAAGGTGAACTCCTACAAACATTTAAAAATATATTAAATTAGATTTTTTTTTTTTCAGAAATCTGCAAAATACAAGAGAAATGGCAATGGCAAAGCGCTGTCTAAATCTAAATTGTATTACATCTGTTGACCTTGGATTACATTTTCCACAGGAGTTGGACAAATAGAAGAAGTCATACTAGGCCTGGGAGGAGTGGGGGTATAGATGAGGTGTTTCTCAGTGTTGATCCTCCAGATTCAAGCTTCAAATTAGCCAGTTCTGCCATCCTGAAGTTTGCAAAGTCCATTCTTACAAGTTTGTACCTTATAGGATGAACTGTCAAGCATTTTTAACATCACCCTATTTCCTTCATTTTTTTTCTCCTTATTTCCTTCTCAAGTGTTTTGGCTCTAATCCCTGCCCTTATTTAGATCCTTGTCTCTCACTTCAATGTCTAAAATAGTCTCTTCAGAGACTGCTCTCCCTACAGAATTGCCCTCTTACAATTTATTTTCAACAGAAATTTCAGTGAACCACAACTCAGATATATGACTCCCTACTAAAATGCATAAAGAAAACAGAAAATTTCTCTATTGGCTTCTGATCATGCTATAGGAATAAATGTAGATCACATATATGTGTGTATATATGAGACATATATTATACCTATATTATATAAATAAAGTTCATATATGTTCTGTAATTTTCAAGCCATCACAACTTGACCCCCTTGCTTTGTGGACTGAATAATTGGATTCTCCTCAATATTCATATTGAAGCCTAAGCCCAAATATAATGGTACTTGGGGATGGATCTTTTTGTAGGAAATTAAATCATGAAGGTTACTATGATTTGAATATGGTTTGTCTACCTGAATTTATGCAGGGATTTAAGCCCCAAAGTCACATGTTAATGGGTGGGACTGAAGCCTCAGCTAGATGGTGCAGTACTTGAGGTCCTCAGCCCCATCAAAATATATAAATAATAAAAGTATGGACATTTCATCTGACTTTGATGTTTAGAGGTTGGGCCCTTGGAAAGTGATTAGGTTTAAGTAAAGTCACTAGATTGGAGTTTCCATGATTGAATCCTGGAGGCTTTATAAGAAGAGGGAAAGAAATACACATGTGCCCTCCCATTATATGGTGCAGCCAAGGGGGACATCCACCAAAGCCTGCACCTTCTGCTGGAATTCTAGACTCTACAACTGTGAGCTAAATTAACCTATTTTCTTTATAAAGTAACCTGCCACAGGTATTTTTTTATAGTAACAAAGAGCTAACAAATACATGGGCAGAAACTTCATGAATGGGATTAGTTCCATTATAAGAAGAGGCATGAGAGAGATGACCTCTTACTGCTACATGCGGATTTAGCAAGAAAACAGTCATCTGTAAAACAGGAAGAGAATCCTCACCAAGAACTCAATGGTGATAGCACTATGATCTCAGATTCCCAATCTCCAGAACTGTGAGAAATAAATGTTTGTAATTAAGCTACCTAGTCTATGATAATCTGTTATAGCAGCTGAGCTAAGATACCCATCTATTTGCACAACTTCCTCTGCTCCCCTCTATAATGGAGTAGACACTGCAGCCATACATCTCTCTCATTGCTTTTGAAAATCAATGGGCAATTTCCTGGCTCAATGGGTTTACACACAGCTGGTGCTCGATAGGGACATAATATTGAGGCCAAAGAACATATGTGTACATATATGTATGTGTACATATGTGTATATATATTTAGTCAGGGAAGCTGCCCTATTTGATTGAATGGGTTGTGTTCCCCTCAAGATGGAACTTGAGACAAGGAATCTGACACCATAGTTTTTTAAGAAAGTGACCTCAGGAAGCCAGAACACAAGAGAAATGGACACGATACAGGAACTGAGGAAAGCCAACATAAATGTTCCTTGCCAAGGCTACTGCTGAGGAATCAGAAGCTCACACACTTGGATCTCTGAACTGCCTACAAAATACCTGATTATTGTCCAGGAAGAAATACCTTTTATCCCTCCGTCATTGTTAATTGTTTTGCATTTCTAGGCTGTACTTATGGATAGGCAACAGGAACTCTAATAACTCTACCCTAAACCAGAAGGCTGACTCCCAAAGAGAAATGGCTCTTCTTTCTTTGGCGCCCTTTCTGTGGACTGAAACATGGGAATGGTAATGATAGAGCCATTTTTCACCATGAAGGGATAGTGGAGCAGCAATACTGTTTCCACTCACCAGCCCTTGCAGTGCTTAATAAGTCTACATTGTAAAATCAAAGTTATTTTGTTATTTTAGAACTTTTCTAAGTTGGCTAAACTCATATCCTAATTAATGTAAAATTTTTTTTCTTTTTGTGGTACTGGGGAATGAATCCAGGGGAAGTCTACCTCTGAACTACACCCCCAGGGCTTCTTATTTTTAAGTTTGAATAAGGGTCATACTAAGTTGCAGAGGCTGGCCTTGAACCTGCAATCCTCCTGCCTCAGCCTCCCAAGTACTGGCATGCCCTACAATACCTAGCTTAATGTGACTTTTATGAATTTTTTTTCTAACCAGGTGTGGTGGCAAACACCTGTAATCTTAATACTTGGGAGGCTGAAACAGGAGGATTTGCAAGTTCAAGGCCAACCTCAGCAACTTAGCAAAGTCTTCAGCAATGTAAAAATATCTTGCTTCAAAATAAAAAACAAAAAGGGATAGAGAAGTAGGTACAAGGTAGAATGTCTGTGGTTCAATCTCCAGTACCACATACCACATTAAAAAAAAAAGAAGTTTAAGCGGGGCATGGTGGCGCACCTTTGTAATCCCAGCATTTGGGAGGCTGAGACTGGAGGATCTGGGTTCAAGGCCAGCCTCAGCTACGTAGTGAGGCACTCCGCAACTTAGTGAGGCCCTGTTTCAAAATAAATAATAAAAAATAGGGCTGGGGATGTAGCTCGGAGGTAGAAGGCCCCTGAGTTCAATCCCCAGTACCACAAAAAAAAAAAAAAATTTTTTTTAAATTTTTTTTATTTTTTGCTGTTTCCTTTCACCACTTTCTATTCCTGCTCCAATTTGACTGTTTTGGAGTAATTCGATAAACGCCCGTCTGTGTCACTATACTGCCAGCTCTTGGCAGCAGCACCAGTACCATCTCTGCACCGGAGTATTAGCAAGGTGTTAGATTCATGATAAATGCTATTGAAAAATTTGAAAATAATTGCTCCTCCAGTAAAGCTATAGTAGATGGAATTATGAATTGATGCATAGCGATCATTTACTGGGCTACTCACTGCGCTTTGTCTCATGGAGCATAATTTTAGATAGGGATGCTAGTCAAGTGGGTCACCCGACTCTGAGATGCATCCCTGAGATACATTTGCACTTCTCCTGTCTGCTTCCCTCTCAGGACAATGGGGAAGGCAGTCCTTCTCTTAGCTGAGAGAAATTCTATCCACGCTCTAGATTCTCTCTTCTTTCTTTTGTCAGACCCTAAACTCTTTTGGTGTATGTCTGATGCCTACCAGTTCTCTGTCTCGGTTAGCTTAAATCTCTCTCAAAAATAGAAAATACTCTCCATCGGTCATATTCGCCTTCGGGTGGCAGCCTCTTTGCATGCTGTTCTACTCCGAGTCTTGCTGTCCTTGTTTTCTTACTTCTCACTTACATCACAACAACATCCCACGCAAAGTCCCTGAATTTTGATCAATCTACCAACATCGTTCTTGCTAACGTGTCACAGAATCTAGTGGACTTCAGTTTTCAGCATGCGTATGTCAGTGAAGTTCATTACCACCCCACACTTCCTTAAAATATTCTTTGTATCTTTATGTCTCGCTGTTCTTCCCTTCTCTCTGGCCACACCTCGTCAATGTCTTTCCTGGCTTTTATTCCCTCATCAGACATTGAAATTTAAAAGTGCTCAGCACTTATTTCAAGACACTTCTAACTCAAGGTTATAATCTCCTATCATTTTTGGAGGTGGGAGTGTACTGGGGATTGAACCAAGGGCTAGGCATTCTACCTGAGCTATACTCCCAGTCTTATTTTTTTTTATTTTGAAACGGGATCCTGCTAAATTGCTGAGACTGTCCTCAAACCTGTGATATTTCTGTTTTAGCCTCCTGACTACTGGGATTAGAAATGTGTGCCATCATACACAGCTCATAATATATATTTGCACATATGGACCTCAACATCATTTGCTGTTTCATTCAAGAAGTAAACTGATTTTAAATAAAATGGGCATGGGCCTTACAAAGTTATAACTTTACAAATGACATTTTTAAAATATGATAAATTACTCTGAAAAAATATTGCTATACTGAATGCTTAAAGATTAGAGAGCAAAACAGACTGATCTTAATAGAATTAGTTACACCTCACACTTCAATGGCAGTAAAAATCAACTGGATTTTGACGTGAAATTGTGTTAGGGATAATTTCATGTAGAGGAAAATAATATCATCTTTAATATCCTTGGAGATTTTTTGCTCAATCAATTTCAGATTTCTAATGCCAGGCCAGGACTTAGGTAGAATAAGGGGAATTGCTATTTCTCTGTCCTTGGAATTTACTCATACATCATTGTTATGAAAAAATATGTATGTGTCCATGCCTACATCCATGCATTTACCCATGCACTCAGCACCTACTGAGCCAATTTTGCATGGCAAGCACTAGGCTAGGCTCTGATTATATGATGATGAACTCAAGTGCTAAACTGTGACAAGGAAAACAACACATTAATGAATAACTAAATTTCAGAAAGTCAATATGAGGTGTTTCCTCAATGAACATGATGTACATACACAAACTTATCAAAGTCACTGTGCTGAGCATGGGAAGGAAATATCTTTTATTTATATATTTTATTTATATATTTCATGGGTCTCTATTTTTTACTTTTTATAAATAATACACTAGCTATTCTGTATAAAAATATCTTCTTTATGATTATGTTCTCTCTAAGAAATAAAAACGAGTTTTATAAACATACATTTGATTTTGCTTGGCTAAATAACTGAATTATCAATATTTTCCTGTTTCTCTCTTATTGAGATCATAAATTGTGATGTCACAATGACTCAGTTTGTTACCTATATGTCAACCTAGGGTACAGGATAAATATTTATTCAATTGCTTCTCTAATTTTAGAAGGCGTTTTGCATTCAACTTATGTTGCTCTTTAAACCAGGTGAAAAATGAGAGTAAATGCATTTATTATTGGAATACAAATTAAGTCACATTTTGGTAACTAAGGATAATTAGAAAGAAACTCATTTTCCTCCAAGTTTGATGCCAGTTATGTCTGGATTTGAAGATATCATTTTATAATCCAGTAATTAGGCACAGTAATTTCCACTTTTATAAAACATGTGCACCAAACAGGTTGCGTGTGTATGGTGCTGAGGATCCTGGGGGAGGGCCCAATGAATGCTGTGTGCATGTATGCTTCTATAACCTTGAAATTCATCAAGATGTATGGTTACAATGCACCAATAAAATAAAAATAGAAAGTAAATATGATACAAAAGGCTGAGTGGTAGAAATGTATGCTTATTGAAAAATGTTCCTTAGATTTATACCTTAGATGGCAAAACAAACTCCAGGTGATTCAAACCTTCATAAAAAAAAAAAAAAAAAAACTTCTAGCCCAAAGTAAAATTAATTTTTATTAGGTTTTAGAGGAATAGTATTTTTTTCACACAGTAGAAAAAAATCACAACAAAAGTACCGACAGATTTGACAACAAAAAGATCTCAACTTCCTCATACAATGGAAATCATATCTAAACTAATGGGATACAATCAAAGACCAATTAACATTTAACTTGAAAAAGAGCTAGTATCTTTATTGTATAAGGGCTACATAGAAATCAATAAGAAGCTCTGATACTAACTGGAAGATTATCAGAGATGCTCCAAACCTCTATTGGGAGTATTATGCAAAAAGAAGAGGAAAGTCAGATTTGGAGCAGAGTAACTGTTAAGAAGAGTGGGGCTGGCCTCCATGAAAGCCCTACTGAACTCCTGTATGGGAGGAGTCTCAAGCTAAGCTGTGTAACCAATAGATATTGCAGAGATTAAGTTGTCAGACCTTTGAAACTCTGCTATCAAAGGTCTTGCAACTTCTGCCTTATACTTTCTCAGATCACTTTGGGAAAACTTGGCTACCATGTTGTGAAGAATTTCAAGTAGCCCCTTGAAGGAGTCAGCATGAATAGAAACTAAAGCCTGCATCAATTGATTGTGATACTGAAGGCACAGAGGCTGAGAGACTTACTTGCCCCAGTTGACACAGCAAGGAAGTGCCAAGCCTAAGATTAGGTGCTCCAGAGTATGTATTCTTAATTACTGTGATACCAGCCTATGGGAGAAATGCTATGCAGAAGTGTTAGCGATTGTATGAAATAGAACAACAAAAAGGGAATGCTAAAATTCAGAACTGATTGGATGTGAAGGCATAAGAGAGGCCAAAGGAGGATTAGAAAAGACTAATTTTTTAAGTATGGATAACTGGGAGGAGAGTAGAACAATTACTTAAGATGGAGATTGGAAACTAGCAGCTTGGGAAGTGTTATGTGCACATGGATATCTGCATGTGTGAGCACTTAAGAATTTCTAGAGAGTAAAATGAAACAGGGAAAGTAGTGAGTGGGCTGGTTTGGGAATTACAGGATTTCGTTTTTTTTTCCAGCCAAGGAGAATTCCAGAAGGGTATTGCTCCAGCAGTATGTATTTAAAGACAGCTTCTTTCAAGTGATAATGTTTATGTTACTCTCTTCCTGGAGATCAACAAGACTAGACACTTCCTCATCTCATTCAACTTCTTTCTTGACCGGACTCATCTTTATCAGTCATCTAGGTGTGGACATTATCAAAAATTTAAGAAATATTCTGACTCTTTAAGAAGAACTATCAATTAAATAAAATTCAAGAAAATTGATTAAAGTTTTAATAAAATTAGAAATAGACTGTGTAGCAATAACTACAATATAAATTACTACTCAATATATACATTGCTTCATTAAAGTGTAAGAAAAATATTCTAGTTTGAGAATTAATATCTCCTCTTTTTTTCCCCTCTGGCTAATGAACACAAAGGAAAATGGGCTTCTAATTTTTTTAAAAAAAATTTTTGCCCCAAGATATATGTACTTTATTTCATTTTAATATATAAGTCACTTTCATATATGTTTCTCTCTACAGGGAGCTATGGAAACTCAGATGTGCAGGTGTTCTTTGTGAAGAGTTCTGCACATATTCACAGCTGCTTATTGTAACGCACTGCTGCACCTAATAGCCAGGAAAATTCAATGCAAATGCTAAAACAAAAATCCCCAAGAAACCAGCAGAAGGGCGATAGCACAAATCCTAATACATAATGCATATACCACAATATCCTGTTGCATGTGGTTACACATTTGAATACAGCACTTGGCTTATCTTTGTACTTCACTAAAACAAAATTTAAATCCACAGACTTTTCCAGAGGATCTAAGTTTACCACACACACACACACACACACACACACACACACTCACAAATGCCCAAGAGAGTGCTGATTTCCTTTTCTGACAGAGTAGCAAAACAGTGACCAAAACAATGCCATTAGCCAGACTATGGGTCATGATCTGACTTTTAGCATAATCTTCTCATACCAGTTATTTACGACTTCTCTGGCTTTGCAATTTTGTTTGTAACTAATTTTATGCTGTGGACTGAATATTTGTGCTTCCCCCAAATTCCTTATGTTGAAAAATAATTCCCAATGTGATGGCGTTAGGTGGTGGGAGCTTTGGGAGGAGATTAGGTGAATGGGACAGAGCCCTCATGAATGGCATTAGTGATTAGTGCTCTTATAAAAGAAATCCCAGAGAGCTCCCTCTCTCCCTTCAGATATGAGGACACTAGAAGATGATGGCTTATGAATCAGGAGCCAGATCCTGCCAGACAGCCCACCTCTTGATCTTGGACGTTCCAGTCTCCACAACAGTGTGAAATAGACTTCTGTTGTTTGTAAATCACCCATTTTATGGCAATCTGTTATAGCAGCCCTAATGGGTAGACATCCTATAAATAAGTTTTAGGCTTTATGATTATCTAAGATTTATGAACATAAATCATTTCATCTGTTCTCCTATAAATAAGTTTTAGGCTTTATGATTATCTAAGATTTATGAACATAAATCATTTCATCTGTTCTCTCTATACAAATTTAAATAGGTTTTTAGTAAATTCAACACCATATTCTATATTTTAGAGGACTTTTTCCTTGGAAAGGACATCTATGCTTTACTGAAATTTGAGAATACTGAAATAAAAACAATCTCTAAGATCTCCTTCACTTCTCATAATGTGTAACTGAGCAATAGCTCCCCTTGGATGGAATGATTGTCTTGTACTTTTTTAAATGATTCACAAAGGACTCAGGAGCCATGTAACATTGTGTTCTTGCAGCTGGTGTATTGTATCTGTTGATGCCATTGCAAATACCAAGATTTACTTGAAAATATAATAAAGTGATAGAAAAGGACAGAAAAATATTTAAAAGATCTTTGGAATACAGGGCACACCTATTAGCACAATTAACTAATATTACCAAATACATTCTAGAAATTTTCTGACTTAATGCATACATATTCATAGCTTATTCAAAGGAAACATGGTGTTTCCTTTGTTTGCACAATGGATTCTATCATTTAAGATCGTTCAACAATGGCCTCCATTTGCAAAGATTTTCTTCCAATAAAGCTAAGGTTCAATTTCTCTTGGCTTCACAAATCTTGTACCTTTATACCAGCACCTATCACAGCGTCACATATGTCCTTCCCATGTCATCTGTTATTCTTTTATGACTTTATTTATGGCAGGCCCTGTTATTGTCTTTTTCCCCATTAGCTAATGCAATGCTATACATTATATTATATTATATTATATTATGTTATACATTACAGTATATTATACATATAATAATGCCCAATAAGTATTGGTTCACAGAATGAAACACAACCCCATCATAGTAAGTTGTTTGCTGCTGCTACAAATATAACTTATCCCAACTGAATTGAATTCTATTCATTCAATAAGGAATAAGCTTTCACATTGAAGCCAAACATGAAATTTTACTCTGTACCTAAGAGAATAAAATTATCTGCAGATAATTTCTTTCCTACTTTGGAGCCTCAATGTTATCATCTGTAAATTGGGAGCAATAGCTGTATATCTTACAGGTTTCTTTTGAAGGTTAAGTAAAATCTTTAACATATTTTAATTTCATTATACAATGTACATTATGGGACACACTTAATGTTACTTGTTTTGTTCCTCTATGTTTGTTAGACTTTGCTGTCATAATGGTGCCAAATGGAGCTGAATATGTAGCTCAGTGGTAGAATACTTGCCTACTACCTGTGATGTCCCAGGTTCAATCTCTAGTACTACTATATAAATAAGTGTCTTGCTATTATTTTAAAATAGGGAATGATGTTTTGATTTGTTAATTAATTCTGATTTTACTCCTGGTATTTTACAATCTTTAGGTGTTTCCCTGTTTTCAACAGCAGAAAGTGGAGAATATAGGTGACAGGGAAAAACAAAAAAAGAACTGATCCTTGGCTTTGAGTTTTAGATAGCATAGTAGGCTCTGCCACAGACAAAAAAAAAGCAGAATATATGAATATGGAAAAGTCTATCTGCACCTTAGCTCCATATTCAAGTTAGTCAAGAATCCACAGGACTGATTTCAAGGTAAGGGGGCATAAAGAGACACTATAAATCCCAGATGGATTTTTAAAAACAGTTTCAGGAAAGATGTGGTCACCATTGCCAGGTAAAATCTAGAAAGTAGAGAATCCCTTGATGAGTTCCTCATCTAGCAGAGGAGGGGATGGAAGAATGCTGCTACCTGAAATTGCAGGCAGACTGGCCCAAATCAGTCTCCTAGTCTCCCAAACTCAGTGTGGTACTGGAGGATTTAAATGGTGTTCCAAAGAGGCTCTAAGAGTGAGTCTATTATAGCCTATCCTGAGTTCTGGAGCAGCAGGGTGGGGTGCTTCCAGTATGCCCTGCAGTGGTGGGGTGGGGTGAAGGGTGTCTCAGACAGGTATAGACCTGATGAATGAAAATGAGATGGTAGGGACACTAGGGAGAGGTGACAGAGACATATATACAAATAATATAAAATAAATCTTCTCTCTCTCTATGAATTTATGGTGGGTAAGAATCATGAGGATTCTAACACTACAGTACAGTTTAAGATATTGTATCTATCTGAGGACAGATGTGGAAAGGGTAGAATGAACTAGGTCAAAGCAGCAATTAAAAGGTCCCAGACTCTCTCTTGCCCTGATCATACCTACAGTTTCTCCAGTGTTAGATTTGGGGGTCTTAGTGTTGATAGTATACAGTAGTATCATGCCAGAGCCCCAACACAGGAGCAAATCTGACCTACAGCTCCACTTTGAGTGTGAATAGACTTTGCATGAGCCTTGATGAGCCAAGAGTGGGTTAATAGAGATGCACTTGTGTGCCATTTTGGAGACAGAGCTATACAAAGAAAAGATGGGCTTCCTGACAAAAGATGAAAGGGGGAGTGGTGGAATGAGTAGGTTTTATAGGTTTTATGTAAAGTCACAAAGCCTAGTAATGTGTCAATGTTTTGACAACATTGTTAATATCAAAACATATCAATATTGTGATGATGACTGCTGGGAAGTGGTTCCTGGTCACTGAGGTTCAAATCAGAGCCTCTGAGCTCTGGTGCAGATGAGCTGGGACACTGAACTTCATGGACATAGCTACCTCTCAGCCATTTGGGGAAACTGAGGTAGCCTACCAGATCCCTGAAACATGTTCTTTCAAAAATAGTAACAAAGAAAATCTCTTCAAGTCAGATTTTACATAGACAGAGGGCTGTGGTTCAGTCTATTTGCCTCAAAGTGATTAGACAAACAAAAGGTAAAAGCCTGTTTGCATACTTACATCTGTTGCCTAGGGTCAATACAAATGCTCTTTTTTCTTCTTTTCTTTTTCTCTAATAGTCATGGAAGAAAAATAGAGTTTATTCTACTGATATTAAAATAGCCAGCCTGCTACTGTTTTTAAGATCTTACAGTATTTTTTTTCTATTGTTTTCCAGGAATGCAAGCAAACCCTTAGGGTAATATTTCCCACACATGATACTATGCTACACACGTTGTCAACACTAAATATATACAGGTAAGATTTTGGGCACATTTGACAATTTCCATCCCACTGAGTCCAAACTCCAGGGAAATGTCTGACAACACAGAGAGGGGCCGCAAATGGAGGTGGAAAATGAGGTTTGATGGCCATAGGGGGATGAGGAGCTTTGAAAAAGGCAGGAGCACAATCCAGGTCTAGGAAGGACTCCCAAGAAACAAGTTCTTTCAGCAATAGTAACAAAAAAAACTCATCAAATTGGACTTCATGCAGACATAGAGCTGTAATTCTGCTCAGCAAACAGCAGGAAAAATCATTTTCTTGTCCACTTTAACTAGCAGAATGATTCCCCTCCTTGTATTTATGGTTTGATTTTTCTCTTTTGCTTTTGAAGGCTGAATGACAGAAAAAGGAAAGATTGTGTATCTGTCTGTAAAGAAAGGCAACGTCGTACTCAGTGGGAGAGAGAGGAAGAAACACTTCAGCTGGCATCTATGGGATTTAATCTAGGCTAAGGGATACAAGATTACAATTTGCTTTAGCATGGGGGAAGAAATTGTTCCCCACGTTTTAAGCACTGAAAACAATTATACTGCTCCAGCCCACGTGTGGGCATCAGGAACTATTCTGGGATTGAATTCAAACATGTGTAAAAAATGAGGATTTTCTCCAGTGCTCAATAGTTGAGCAGGCAACATCCGAATTAGTGGTTGATTTTTTTTTTTTTAAGTAAAGAGAAAAAAAAATAAAAGCAAATGCATTAGTCTTATACTCAGTGTCTGAACCTTAACGAGAAATAGAGATATTTAACTTAATTCTATTTTGTTATAATTGGTCTCTTTTTTCATCAATGATTCAAAGTTATTCCATATCAAAATTCAGATCTCCTATCCCCCTTATGTTTGTCTGCTAACATTGATCACACTGAAGGAAAAAACAGAATTTGATAAGAGTCCAGACAACTCTAGCCTAAATATTTACTGTGTTACTTTATTAAAACCTCATCACAGTAACATGAAACATAGAGCCCTTATATCCCATCATTTTCCGATGCAGAAACTAACATTTAGGAAGGTTGAGTAACTTTCCCAAAGTTACCTAGCCAATAAGTTGGAGAGACATGATTCCAGGTCAATCTCTTTGGCTCTAAATTCAGAGCTGTTAAACTTGTGCGTTACACCAGAATTAGTCCACCTTCAAATGCAATGACCTCATATCCTACATAAGAATTAAATGGAAACAGAAGCACAAAATCAAAACTTGATTAACAATGCTCCAGTTGTTTTTTGTTAATTTAAGTGTGTGTGTGTTTGTGTGTGTGTGTTACTCAAGATTGAACACAAAGCCATTCTAACACTCCCAGCCCTTTTTATTTATTTTATTTTATTCTTTAGTTGAGACAGGGTCTCTTTAGGTTGTTGGGGGCCTCGCTAGGTTACTGAGGCTGGCTTTGAACCATCAATTGATTCTCTAGATTCTCCTGCCTCAGCCTCCTAAGTACTGGGATTACAGGCATGTGCCACCATGCACAGATGTTAATTTAATCTCAGTTGTCACCAGTCATCCGAATGGGTTCCCTGCATGTCCAGGCCATTTTTCTTAATGCTCCACAATGACTCAGTGCATGATTGCCCCCCTCCCTCATCTTGGCTTCCTGACAGTGCTCTTCTTAACTGTATTTCCTATCGCTCCTTCCCATAAACCCCAGCTACTCTAACTTCATATGACCATCCAGTCCATGTCTGTAACCATAAAGTTTAATATAGTTGCAATCAGAGTGAATGTCTAAGATTTATTTCCCACATATGAGTTGGTTTCCTGTAGCTTGTATAGTTTACCTATAATAAGACCTTTTCCATTGAAGTCAGGGGCTATGGATTTATAATTTGTCTTTTTCTCCAAAAACACAATATAAAACTCATAATTTCCCAAAACACAGTATTAAACTCATAAAAAAAACCCCTCTGATTAAAATTTTTTGCATAATAATTGAGATTTTATATATCATAAATAACTTCCAAATGAATTTTCCAGAAACTTCTTATTGTTTTAAGTCACTTTAAAATAGTGGACAAGAGATTAGATATAAATACCTATCTTGCCAATATTTATTAAAATGTTGGACGGCTCAGCTTTTGTAGGAGTTTAATTATGAAACTAACCCAAGCAAAGCCTAAATAGCTAATCCGAAAGGTTTCTGCACTATACTGCAAAACAGATCGATAATGATAAATTGGATATTTTAGCCTCTGGGAATAAATGGGATGCCAAAAAGAAAAGCAAACTTTTGTAAGGTTATTCTGATCTACCACGAGTGATTGGAGAAAATTATGGTACAGTCAATATTATATTCCATTGAAATGAAACAAGATATATTAAAATCGTAACAAGATAAACAGATATTTGAGGTCCAGGAACAATACCCGCAGATATAAATACACTTTTAAAGAACACCCATGTAACCACATGTCTTTGAAAAAACACCTATCCATTTGCTAAAGTCATTTTTTTAAAGTCTTTATTTAACTTTTATTAGTTGGAATATCCAGAAGACATGCCTTTAAAATAATTGTTTTAAGAGGCCCACTTCTTACCTATTTAAAAGAGTTTTTCTCCTAGTTTTCCACTGACAATGACTGAGCACCTATTCGTCTCTTTGAAGTTCATGAATTGGTATGTGAGCACTTCAAGGAAGATTAGCATTGCTTCCTAATCTTTTCTTTTTTTTTTTCTTTTTCTTTTTTCCCCAATTCCCACCCCGCTCCCTCGCCCTCCCTCCCTCTCAAGTTCAGTTCAGTGAGTGATCTTGTTATAATTGTGTAAGTACATCATGTGCCTTAGGATGCT